>JBBPMX010000611.1:0-11120 GCA_038090515.1 Pulveroboletus cf. viridisquamosus
GCTCATCAAACTTGTCGGCACTTGCAACACCCTGAGATGGGTTTGAAAATGTATCTGCGGCCTCTTTGAACGTTGTTTCTGTGTCCGAGTTGGCATCGGAGGCATGATCTTCGACAGAGGCCGCATCCGTGTCGTAAGCTCCAAAGTCACTGCCATAAGCACCGAGATCGAATGTACACCGCAAAATGAAGCTTACGGGGAACAGACAATTGACGGAAATCACCAGAAATATATAAGTGGAATAAAATATGCACATGCGGATGATATATTTGGAACAATTTGTACACTGCTCGTGCTATGACATAGAGGAAGACATCTCTGTAACACAGGTAGCTGGATGTTTGATGTTGGTCCTGGTAGGCTCCGGGGGATGTCACACCGACGAATCAGATCACTCCCAGCACTGACACTATGTAGATGATACAAAAGACATTGTACTACCGTCATGTGCCAACATCTGACTGACATGGTTAGGGTGTCAAGGACATGCTTCCCATTTGACTGTTTGATCCTTGTTCAAATCCCCTTTGTTATGTACAAATGGCAGCCTGTCTTCGTCAGAAATATCGATACGTGGCCCAGGGTGCCAGGACATAGAACTTGGCCAGACTCTATCTTTCACTGAAATTGCGTATACCAAGAACGAGGTACAGAGACATACATTGGATTGACAGTGTTATATCTATCTACACAACAGGCGAGATGGGTAGTCAGGATGTAGCTGAAATCAACAATGTCTCCTCGATCGCCATCACAAATTGCTCCCAGATTGACCGTCGGAGAGTATTAAGGTGCCTACCTGACAAATCAGCAACTTCCAGCTCATCTGAATCCTTTGATACCCATTGAGAGATGAAGTCCCCTTCCATCGGAATTCGGGGGTCCCAAATGGGCCAGTCACCATGCGGGAACGTCGGAAATGCAGCAACAAACGCCATCCAAAATAACTCCCGCATGAAAAGGTAACATTCGGGATTAGTGGCGCTAAAGTGAGGGACCGCCAACAAATCTTGCTGAATGTTCATTGCCAACCGTTGCCAATCATGTCCATGCTTGGGCTCAAAACCCCGACGAACTGGGAGAAAAGGAAACATTGCCTGTGAAAAATAAGCACATGAGAAATCTTGAACGAGATGACACGCACGGGATTTAAGGTCCTTGGGGGATAGTATGGACAACAGGTGATAATCCTGGCCATCTCTCATCAACATGGATGGAAATTCGCACTGGCTTGGAGGATATGTTGGTCAAGGAAATTTTCAGTCAGGTGCGAGGTGACTCACAATGTACGCAGGGAGATCTTGGACCTGGGCAAAGCTATCACCATGAAAATGAATGGATAATTTGGCTTTGTTGAGTATAAATCCATCCGGTTGAAGAATGGTCTTGACATTGACAATAGTCGACATTGCTACAGTGGGACTAAAAGGTGGTGATTCGCTGGAAGTTTACCTCACGAAGCAACGTCTTGGATGGACAATCACAGTCACGTGACTACATGTCCATGATCGCGGATTAACAGCAGTACATGCGCTAAGGGTTCCAATAGCTACTAAATGCTACATGATTCCCCGTGACAGCTTCATCATGCCTGAGTCCGCCGAGGCGGAGACCGGGTTGTTCGTATTATCTTCAATCTGTTTGTCAATATTTTCCTGCCTGTCGACGTTGACACTCACACTTTACCATGCGCTTCTCAGCGGTCTCAATGGCCACGAACTCGGTGCTGGTATTGACAATGCGAGACATCATGTCTCAATGTCGTCTATTCTCCCTGTCCGATTATCCGATGCCTGTAGCTGAAATACCCTGCTCGTTGGAAATCTCTTCGTCCACTCCATCAATTGCAGGTAGCTCCGCAGAAGGTGCGGGGGAGCCGGGGGCAGGTGACCCCAGTGGGCTTTCCATACCCCATTTCGGCATCAACTTCATCTGAACATCATCCCTATTGATTCTTGTTCTTAGTACACGCTCGTTTAATAAATCCTGAGTGCTCACCATCTTGCATAGAGGAGACCCTGTCCATATGGATAGAGATGTAGACCTGAGGGCTGGTGAACAGGAGAGTCTAGAGAAGTTAAGCGGGGAATCTGATCGTCACCGCATGTTCAAGCCTGTGGGTGAACCTGAACTGTGCCGGAGCGTCACTCCTGATGGAGGGGTGAATATGATACGGCACTAGTAATGGGAGTAGGAACAGGAGATACGACCTGGACGTGGAGGAAGAAAGAGGGGAGGTAAGAGGGGAAGGAGTACTCGTCGAGAGCGATACGTTGCGCGGGGTGGAAATGTTAGATGAACCAGACGTGGAGGAAGAATGAGGGGGGGGTAAGAGAGAGAGGAGTACTCGTCGAGAGCGATACATTGCGTGGGGTGGAGATATTAGATGAACCGGGCATGGAGGAGGGGTAAGAGGGGGAGGAGTACTCATCGAGAGCGATACGTTACGCGGGGTGGAGATGTTAGACGAACTGGACGTGGAGGAAGAAAGAGGGGGGGTAAGAGGGGGAGGAGTACTCGTTGAGAGCGATACGTTGCACGAGATGAGGTCAGACAGCCTGGGTGTATCCTTATTGTCGGAGTATGGGGGATGAAAGACCTTTTGGAGCTCTCCCTCCAAGTCTAAGTTAGATACCTCCAACTGACCAATAGACAAGTTTGCAGGATCCAAAGGGTCGTCAAGTGAAGTAAAGGACAGCTCGAGGACGTCTTCCTTCGTATTTAATGCAGAGAAAGGGCTGGTAGTGGATAGGGATAGTGCTACGTTGTGAATTATCAGTACCAAAAGTAAAAGAAAGAAATTTAGACCCACCGCTATGACATACTTGGGGGAACTTTCACTACTTGGCGGTTGCGATTCAAACCGTGAGATGAGTACGTCTTGATTGGAGTGCTCAATTTGCACACGTTTCTTCATTGGGTTCGATGATGGCGGCATCATATCAACATTCACCTCAACTTCGTCTCCTCGCTGGTCTCGATGCACGCCCGATATGCGTCGATTTCTCAAGTGGAGTATCTGAGCCAGAGGAAATGTTCATCGGTGACTCTGGGTCCAGTAAACCTAGCCCTGTGAGAGACACATTGTCAATAACACCAGCGACACTTTGGTCCGCCTCACCAAGCCGAGCGCTCCAAAAGCTGCACTCTTCCGCATCATGGTCTTCCATAGTGTTATCATGACCTTGTCAGTGATGGCTCGGGGTGGAAAATAGGTGCATCTGCAGGAATGTTAGATCCCGACGCTTGTGGTGCACGCATGGAAGAGGCAAGTGAGTCATCGGGAGGTACTTAGCTCGGAGTACACGAAATCAGTGATAACATGTTGAAGTGAATTTGACAGGGCATCACTGGACTCAAAAGCCAGGGGAGGCGCAGGAGAAGGAGATGGAACCCATGGAGTTCAGTCCTTGGCGGTGTTGTTCCGGTTCGCCTGCAAGGGACACGGTGATTTCCGTGCTGAGGCTGGCAGAACTCCCCGGCATGACTCACTTGCACACGGCTTCGGCAGGCATCAGATGGTCAGATCTTCGAAGCCTCCCCTGCTCGACACCGATGGTATGGAGGTTTGAACATGATTTGAGTCGATCACGTCTTACATTAACTTCACAGTTTTCAAGAAGGCTAGGAATGACCCTCGTTATGTTATTTGTTCGGTCTGCCCCATCCCTCATAAGCCCATACGTCGCTGCCATGTTATGGATCACGCAAGCTCAAAAAAACATTTGCACAGCCTTAGGAAAGCCTTTCGGACAAGACTGTCTCTGGGAACTCCACCAGTTAGGGTCGAACTCCCGCCCACATCAGCATCCCAGATGCAAGAACTTGATGATTTATGCGACCAGCCTCATGTGGCTCCATTGCCGATGGCCAACGTTACTATTGATGGAGTGTCCAAGTCAACTGAAGCTACAGCACCTTTAAGCCAGCTTTGGGAAGAGTTCCAGACGGAGCGCACCATACTTTTGGAGGACTATTTTGAGGAGATGCAGCAGAAAATTGAGAGAGGTGAACCTCTCATTTCCAGTGTCTTGCCACCTCTCGAAGATGAGCTTGGTATCGACGAAGACGGCCAAGGAATTTCTGCTCCGGATGTCGAAGCAATCTTCACGGATTATGGCATAGATCTTGATGGTAATCCCGCTGATTTACAACACGTACCTTCATTAACTCGTGTATAGCTGTCACTCATAAGACCACGCAGTGGGCTAGGTCTCGGTCAAAGAAGAATACACGTGTGTCCCCCAATGACCCACTCTATCCCTGGAAGACAAAACCTGTATATCTAGATTTACGTTCAGTGTTACCTTCTACTGACACGTATATAGGAACTCGCAATGCATCTACTATTCAGCTCACCTCGTCTGAGGTTTTCGCATGCACAGAAAGTGGCGGTGTTGCAATGGGCGAAGGAGCTTGGCGCGCCCGAGGTGCCATCTATGTATGCCATGAAGAAAACCGAGGAACAGTTCATGGAGCTCCTTGGGAGTCCTACCAAGAAAGCAACGGCATTATCTGGAAATGTATTCTATCTAAACAATATTTCTAAGGCGATCGCAATGGTAAGTCGGAATTATCTCTGCAAGCAGCCATTCTGATATGCTCGCATTCGCTGTATAGGATTTTTCGAATCCCCTTACCCGATTCGCAATGTGGGAATACCCTGAGGATGGCCAAGGTCGAATGTCACAGGTTCACCATGGGAGCAAGATGCTAGAAGATCTTCCTCACGATCTCGCACCCCCATGTATTTACGTTGACCGCTCCATTTATTTTGTTAATGAACTTCTCCAGCAATCAACGGGTCAATATTTCATACCCAACAAGTTCTTTCAGGCACAAACATCGACACAAGACCATGTGGAGCCAGTACTCCTTGCACTCGGGCACAAGGTTTCAAAGACAAGGGTTTGTTCCTGTCTATTCCTCTATTCCATGCATCTCACTTCGCCATGATAGGAGGGATTCGCTGTCGACCCAGAAATGGTCATTGTTCCTGTCTCAACGTTCTTGAGCACATTCGTAGATGTTCAACGTCGAGACGGGCAATCCAGCATAAAGTTCACGGGTAAGCTGTTTCATTCTGAATATTCAAGAACATCTGAGGCTCCGAACTACCAATAGCCTCTTCTGATGCCTTTTCTCGTCTGATGCCAAATCTGTTACGGGAGAAATCTGGTGGACGGATGGTCTACACCATCCCACTCGTCGTGTTCATGGACGATGTTTCGGGCAATATTTCAAAGCAGTGGAACAAACATCATGTAGTCTACATGTCGAACGCTTTACTGCCACGTGAGATGTTAGAGCATGAGTTTACCATTCGATTCGTGTCTGCTTTGCCACATGCTTCCCCAATGGAACTCATGCAGGGGATCAAGGATTCCATGGAGTAAGCGCAGTTCAGTCTGTGTATTTGCTCGCTCATGTCTTTCATTCACAAGAAGGGCGACAAATGATGGTATTATAACGTTTGACATCAAGCATCGTGAGGAGGTGATGCTCATTCCGTATTATCTCATCGTTGCGGGTGACAATCCGATGCAGGCGGAGGAATGTAGCCATGGTGGACTTAGGTGCAACTATTTTTGTCGCACCTGCAAGGTTGGCAGTACTACGGCAGAGAAGAAAACAGACAATGGATACAGTAATATCTTTCAGGTATGTGGCCTTGTCCCATGTCAAGCCAGGCTAATATTTTACTTAGTGTGGCGAGTTGCGTACGCCTGGAGATACTTGCGCTCAGGTCAGACAGCAGATTGAGCTATCCAAGCTCTCTGGTGGAACAGACAAAGTGAACAAAGCCGTTAGCCAAACTGGGACTCGTGATTCCATGTCTGCTATAGTAGTTAATCGCCTTCTCGATCTCGGGAAGACTCTTCGAAGGAAAACGGCAGGGAAACCTGCTATGCCAGAGGCTCAGGTTACAGAACGTTTGGAACATGAACTCGCGACGTTACTCGGAGGTCGATCAATTGATAGTTGTATTAATCCACTTCTTGGAATGCGGGGCCTTGACGTTGAAAGATGGTTAGTGGGTGTAGGGTGATATGAGTGGGGTCGAGTATCCTCGTCCCAAGGGGTCCTGTGGAGGGTTAGTACCAGGGACAGACGACTACGACCGACCTCAGTGCACGAGAGTGAGACAAGATAGTTCCGGATGGCGTTCCGGACAGGAGACAAATAATCCGGTCGACAGTGAGGACCGGGTGCGCGCGGGTGTGGTCACGGATGGGACCGGATCGAGTGCGATAGGAGTCGAAGACGTGAGAACCTGACGAAGACGAAGGAAAAATGACGAAGATGAAGAGAAAATGACAAAGACGGAAATGAAATTGACGATGATAGGCGAGATTGACGATGATAGGGGAAAAACCCGACCAAGGACGAGGGTCGGATACGAACGAGGGGTCAAGGACGAGGACCCGGATGCTGACAATGACGAAGAGGAAAACGATGTCGAGAACGATCCAGACGACGACGAGGGGGACTTCCGACGCTGGGAGATGACCAGTGGGTGCAAGACTGATGAGATTCAAGATCTCGATACAAGACATTTATAGTCCGGGCATTTCCCTAGACTTTGTATCTATGACAACGACTGAGGCCCTATGAAGGGACGCTCGAATCTAAGTAGCAAGATGGCAAGAAAAGCAAAATATCGTAGTAGAAAGTTAAACAAGAGATAGAACGAACGAGCGATAGGTATAAATACGCGATCCAGCAGACGGAACCGGACCGGATGAAACGGATACATAAGAACCCGGGACCGGATGAACGAATTGGATAAACGGATGAACGAAAGACGGAACGGACTGACCTCGAGATGGTACAGACGGACTTGGGACACGAATAGGACGCTTGATGGACGTATGGACGAGCTGAAAAGTAGGACCTACAACCGTAGGAGGCCGCAGGCTCCTACAACGTACACAAGGACACTCCAACAGAGATCCTCCATACCATCCTCCTTGGCATCATCAAGTATTTCTGGGCGCAAATGGTACACATCCTCGATAAAGCTCATTTACTCGAGAAATTCAAAGTCCGGCTCAAATCTATCGAAAAAGATGGTCTTAACTCTCCGATGTCCTCTGGCGACTATATTATAAGGTATAGGGGTGGTCTTATAGGAAAACATTTCAAAGGTCTGGCACAGGTTATGCCATATCTGATCTACGATCTCGTTCCTCAGCCGGTTCTCAACGCTTGGGTAGCAATTGGTCGACTCGTAGTACTCCTCTGGCATACATCGATTGAAGATATGGAGTCGTATATTGTGTGTAAAGTTCATTTGCTAACTAACTGCGTGTACTCAACACTGAATTATCAGGCCAGTTTAACGCGCGTCATAGAGGATTTCCTCAGCATCAGTGCACAGTGCGCACCGAGTATCCTGGTGACAAAACCCAAGTTTCATTTTTTACTCCATCTCCCTATGTTTATCCGGCGGTTTGGGCCACCGATTCTCTACTCGACTGAGCGTTACGAGTCATTCAACCATGTCTTTCGCCTTGCCTCGATCTATAGCAACAGGCAAGCACCGAGTCGTGACGCATGTCGACTATTTGCTGAACAGGAGGGCATCAAACATGTGGTTAGTGGGGGACATTGGTATGACCGCACTGCGCGCAAATGGGTCACAGCGGGATCAATGGTCCTCCAGTATGTGAGTGAGCGTCCATACTTGCGTCGTTTGCTTGGCTTTCCAGAAAATAAGCCGTTCCGAGTTGGTACGTTCTTGCAATGTCGCGCTCTACATGCTCAACTCGCTACACATTGAAAGGCACGGCAAATTCACGGAGACACGTGAAGAACGATGAACCTCCAGAGCACCCCCTATATTGGCGACAGACGCAAGCTGCGCGGTGCTTCCCAGGGACGATACAACCAAGCTCTCAGTTCCACAGGGCTCAATCAATCATGGTGAGACACGGAGACAACCCCATGGTTCAATCTCACGTCATCATTGAGCATGACAATGAGTATCGCGTAGGGAAAATAACAGAGATTTTGGTTCCGTTAGATGAACATATTGCTTCTTATGTCATCGTCAGCCTGATGGAATTCATTTCTGAACTCCATCCACAGCTGCATGTGCCGTGCATCCGGTATATTGTACCAGAACACAGAATCGTCATCCCCCCCTCTGTAGGTCACATTGCGATTGCACGTCGTATCATACCTAACCTACTGACACTAGGATGTTATCTGTGCAGTCAATGTCCAGCATGATTGCGCAGCGTCACAGTGCAATGCGACAAGGGTTGTATTTGAACGGCAGGAACGTTTGGTCACATCACACACTAAGTCCCTCATCGATCATGCGCCTACAAACGCTTATATTCTCAATACGCATTCATTGCATAACTACAGATGGGTTAAATCTGTGCTTCCGACATCAATCCGTAACCAATGCGACTCGCCGCTTGTCTCTGAACATGCTGCATTACGATCGTGTGCAGCTAGTTCTCTTCGGTCCAAGGAGGCGGAGGCATTCGAGGATGTTGTGAATAGCCCTGACGAGCCAGCCAATCCTCCACCACCCTTCAATCAGCCGAAGAAGACACGCCGAAAAGGCAAGGCAAAGGAAAAAGAGCAAGCGAGACCACTTCCCCCACAACACACCGTAGCAGCATCCGTTCCTACCCAGCTGTATTCGTACCATCATGGTAGCTATCACCTTCCTATCAGCGGCCCCTCGCATGTACAGTCTGGTCCATCATACTCATCGGGGCCATACTATGCTCCAATGAACTACGTTTTTTCAGCTTATTCTGCACCTACCCGATAACGTTTATTAACATGTAAACACCGTAGAAACATGATGTGCGCCTGGTTTGGGCAGCCTTGGATGGTCGAATATATTATATAATATGCCCCAGTATCCGCAAGACGTACCCTTTTACTACCGATGTCAGACCTAACAATATAAACGCACCGCTGAGCAAGTGCGGAATCCCTGTCCTTCCACCCTGCATGAGTCTTCTTGCCCATTTTCAGCTTGAGCAGGGCGTTACCCTGGCGCCAGCCAACGCCAACGAAGAATCACCCAACCGGACCCCATCTCGTTCTCCCCAAATCTCTCTACACTCTAGTCCGCACTCCTGGCACTACTCTCGATCTCACTCCCCCACCGTTGGTTGGGGCAGCCAGACTCCTCCTCTCGGTCAAGGTGGCTGCTGCCGTCCTAGGTCGGGCTCGTTCATGCTCTCCCAAGAAGAGCGAGCACTAAAGCAAAACAAGCAATGTGCTCAAGAAGTCTGCCAGGAGAACTGTCTTGAGGATAACACCCTCGAAGGCTTCGCGCAGGTAAGTCACATACTCACGTCTGGGGGTCCATACTCAATGGCGTGTCTAGCTCAATTTACAAGAGATGCTGATCGTTGTCTATGGGAAGCTTTTAGCGGTTGAGCAAGAAAGGCAGAAAGACGAGATCTATACCTTTATCCACTCTGAACAATTTAAGGTGTGTCCTCATACTCACCATCACCTGAAGCTTACTACAGTAGAAATTCATAGGAAATTCTCAAAGACCGACTACGCTTGTGCTTACTCTCGCCAAACCTAACAGCGTATCTCGCCGAACTTCCGGAGAACATCTGGGTAAGCGACAGTCAAGAACCCACTCTGATGTACGCTGACCTATCTCTGATCAGGCGTTTGTGAAGAAGAACCTTGGCGTGTTCAAGATTCCGCCGAAAGCACTTGAAGATCCGGAGCTAATAGAATACATCGACAGCCTTGTGAAGGACATCCTCACGAAGCAGCGCGCGATGATCAAGAACAAGGTACACTAGCCCACCTATCCATAATACTTACTCACTCCGATTCGTTTATTTAGCTTGGGCTCAGCATCAAGTCCAAGCAACACGTCTCGCTCCTTGCCAAAGCCCTCACCCAAAGCGGGTACTACGAAGTGACAACCAGCCAATGGGCCCGATTCGCATTCTTAGTGAGTCAAATAGTGTTCTACCTATCGTTTTATTGCTCATTCTACTCAGCGAGCAAGCCTGGGATCATTTAATCAACTTGTCATGGAATCTATGGCGAAGACCGTTGATGCGTCAGGTGTGAAGGCAACTGATAGCACTGTTGCGCCCGCACAGGATGCTGATGAGTGCGATGGCAATCCTGCTGCCGCTGAGGATGATGATCAAAGCCAAGACGAGTCGTCAAAAATTTGGGTCTCAACAGACTTCTGGGAATACGTTGATCAATTACTCGCCGATCTTCAGACCCAGGTCGTGAAGAGGCACCCGAAGGCAGAGGACCAGAAGGCACACATTGAGTTGTAAGTTTTTAATCACCCGTTCACATTTCCAAGCAAAAATTAATTTACGATTACAGATTTTTCACCGAGTGTCTCCAGGCTGATTTTAGGACCTATCAGAAAATAAAGCGCGGTTGCCCTGTTCCTGCCACCAGCGACCATGTCCTTTCCGATTGGCAGCGTGCCATTCATCAAGACCTTGTGTGGACCTGATCTTTTCCCGTTATCTTTGGCCTGCATTCTCGCTCGTTCTGCACCCCTCTATCCATACATTCTTTTATCCCGCGTTCCCCAACCCTTTGTTCATATCTATACCCTCCTATGTCCACCTACTAATATCGCACCCCCCTTCCCCTAATCGGTACTGTGCATTTGTGCACTCATGTTGCACCATGCTCTGGCACACTATCAATAAAGTGTTTTCACATATTGTCCTGGTGTGAATGTGCTGTACATTTGACATTGGTCTGAGGCTAGACTCATTGTGAATGACACCTTACTCAATGTTGTTTGAAATGTACCACATGTGGCAACCAATTGATGTGCTATAATGTATCTATTGTAATTTATGTTTCAAACATATCCAAGAGGTGGTTTGTTGATCACTCAGCCAGACCCTACTGGAACATGGATGAGGGTGGCTGGTACACAATATATACTCCATGATTTGGGCAGCAGCCCCAATAGCAGAGGATTATAATATTTACATTCTGCAGCTAGAAGAGGAGACATGCTATCTACAATTCTAAAGCTGTCTGACTAAGGCTATTAAACACATTCATTTGCTGTAGATGCTTGATATTGGTGAGACATCACAAAAGAGGTTGTGAAGATATCTGGGGGGGAA
>JBBPMX010000612.1:0-11104 GCA_038090515.1 Pulveroboletus cf. viridisquamosus
CTTTCACCTACCCACTCTCCCTCGAATACCCACTATGGATATGACTATGACTAACCAATCAAATGCATTCCAGGACACTGTTGTTCATCATTATGTATGAGGTCCAACTCCCCCGTTACTGGTTTACGGACGTCCTGCTCATGCTGAGCCAGACGCTTATGTATGTCACCATGCCTCATTTCATTGTTGGCACACGGGTATTGTATGATCGCGACCGTCAGAGGCGGTGGCAAGGGATGGACACCGGGTTTGGAATAATCTCCCAACCAGTGTCTCGGGGCTATGAACCTTCTTTATCTGCAATGGTGTTTGCAGGTGCTGGCCCAGAGGAACCTGTGGTGGAAAGTAACGCTAGCAACTCGGAGGCGATCCCAGTCGGGGATGGTGCACGGCGGGTATAATCGATCGAGTACGTGGGTTGCCGCAGGTGATGATTCTCCGCGCGCCGAGGCGTGCATATGAGCACAACTTCTGCTTATCGTTTACATTAGGAGATCGACGCTCGCACGATGTATTCGATTACTTACACGGACTGAATAGAACTAGATCTACATACATCTTTCGATTGAATATGATATCTACCTGAGCTGGACTGAATCACCTGAATCAATGCGTCTCATGAATGATCGATGAGACTAGGCTCGCGGGAACATTTGACATGGATATATGCGTCCCTGCACTCAGTGTGGATGCACGCCCATTGGGAATGACTAGTCACACTTACGAATGCGCTCGAGGGAAACGTGAGTGTGTTACGCGTATGTGTGCCCAATCTAGTAGCATGGAAGAGCCTATCCAATTTGCCAGGCGAACCAGAGTCATTGTGGCCCGCATGGGTCAACCCAGCGAGGATGGATATTGTGTTTTCAGGTATACTGATAGGATGCGACGAGAGTAAGGGCGTGCGTTTGGGCTGTTCTACATGAGGGATACTTGCTTGCCTGTTTGGTCGTTCTCGGAGGACGGAAACGGATGGTCGGGTCAGTTAGAACATCTCATGACGAGAAACGCACTCACCTTCAGGGCGTCCATCTATCCAGAGTGGTGCGCCCGCACATCCAGGGATCTACGAGGTCTGACCATCTGCCAGGTAGATAGGCCGTCACATTTTCCCGCCTCCAAAACCACTGATCCGCGCTGTAAGTGCATCGTCCGCACGGAAGAACACTACTGGGTCATATAGGTCGGCGTAGGAACACCTGGATCGAGAAGTAATGGACCCACAGCACAATGTGACGTGTATACCTGTACATGGCAGACCTCATCGTCATCTCGAGTGGGTGAGTTTGACAGTTGGAACATTGGCGTTCCAGGTTATTGCCGGAGTGTGCGGGTGTCGAGTTTGGATCGCCCAATGGACGATGCAAATTGATGCATCTCGGGTGCCGGTGAACGCTGGATTTTAGTTTGGTGACCAGCCCGTCTAATTGAAGCTTAGGTGCATTTGATCACCATGAATTCACACGACTTACTTGTTTAGGAGGAACACATGAGCGGGTCAAATACGGGATAGCCAGGGAACAGTGCATACTGCCATCGTTGTCGCAACAGACTCGTGTGTCATCGATTCATCATTGTTTTCTTTGTTTTATTCTGAGAACGCTTACGTTGCTGCCGTTGTGCTCTTGCTAGCCTCTCCGAGACTCCTCCCGGCTCGCCCAGCTCGGCTTGGCTCTTGTTATTATCTTTCGGTCCACGGCAGCGCAAACAGTACCTATTCTTGCCCCAATGGTACTCTTTCACCTACTATGCACATAGATAGCCTTGGGATGGAATACCGGTGTGGGCTCAGCCTTCAAAAGAAGAATGGCAGAACTCTAGGTAACGTTGTACGAAATCCAACGATAACGATAACACAAAACGTTAACAGGCGGAAGTGACTGCCCTGCCCTACTCAGGTAACTGGTCGACGTCAGCTCGTTTGGCTTGCAATGCTGACGGTGCAATCTGGCAAGTGCCTCCCTTCAGACGTGGGTATGAGGAAAGCGCCATGATCCGAAGTCTCGGTTTCAGCTTGGCAGAGATACATCTTCCTCCTGTATCATATCTGTTGCGAAGATGTGGCAGCCACCACGGTGATAGCTGTCCTGATACTGATGCACCTTTTACAGCCCTTACTTTGCACAGATAATACAAACGTACTCGCTTGGAATAAAGACCCTTATCATGTTTGTACAGCACCGGTTGCCTCCATCTCGCATTGCCTGACTTTCACGATAGCCGTCACTCATCAATCACGTCATGGTGAACTAATTGAAACACTGGGAAGCACACTTAATTACTAGGTCTCTCTCATCCTCTACCAAGTTCCACCACCCCCATTCAATTGTTCGCTGCCATTCCTTCTCGTTTACACAAAATGTCCTCCGACCTCGCGCCCGTTTTAACCTTGAACCAGGATAAGGTCTATGTAGCTAGTACGGTCATTCACATTTCTGTTCGACGATTGATCCCATAAAGCAGCACAGTAATATCAATCTCTGTCGTCATATATGATTACAGTGAGTGGTATTTGAATTTACACGTATGGTACCTTCTCATTTTAAATGGACAATCGCAACCGTATCACGGCAGCCCTCACTTTTGCGAGAGAGGTATTTCGGTTTACCATCCAGTCGCTTGCTTTATGGCTAATTATATGCAAAGATAGACTACATTTGGGTGACAATGAGACAATCCTCGGCCAGGTTGCACATCCCTGACAACATCACAGTCCAGACAATGGACCTGGGTATCTACATTGTTTGTCATTGTAAAGGCCCCATGATGCTCGTTGCATGTGTTTCAGACTGATCATTCTGATAGGTTCGTTATGTTGGCCTTCTCTGGGTTGTGTAAGTCTATGGTTTCCTCGTCCCATACTTGATACAGCTGACTTTACAATCATCTCCAGCGCAGGTGCCTTTTGTCAGTTCGAGAGCATTGACCTACGTCCCGATTAATCAGACTGACCGAACGGTAAATTCACAGCTGGTACTAACTTACTGCCTGGGCCTATTTCAGTCAGTTTGTGCCAGTCTTGCTTGGAACGTGCAACTAATTTTCTTATTTTGACAGATGTAGGTACTTCAGGTGCGCAACTGATGTCATAATGTTAACATTCGAACAAGGTTTGCCCTGTACCACGTGGTACCCCACCAGGACCCCGAAAAAATTCGGTCAAAGCAGCATCAAGAACACCACCCAAATGTCCGCCCCGTGGGACCCTACCCCCGCAGGGAAGAACATCACGGCCGGACGGGCAAAGTCCACATGAATCGGGAAAAAGACTTTCCTGTTCAGCAACCTGGGCAAAGAGGACCTACGGAACGCGAGAGCGAGATCGTCCAGGCCCCACGCAGACGCCACACAAGCCCTCAAAGAGTGGGGCCTAAGCTTCGAGGGCGACTCCCCACAGCTCCCCCTCCTCATCAACGCGCTCCACGAGTTTGCCCTCAACGCCCCGGGCATAACCACGCTTTTCACGGAGGCCTTATGCACACTTGCTGAAGCCATGGAAAATGCGCTCTCCCACGCCCCCGCGCCCCCCCTGCCACCCCCCCCCCCCTTCGATGACGACCGCGCCCAGCAAATCATAGAAGTCGCCACTACCCAAAGCGAACAAATCGCAACTCTCACCCTACTCTATGAACAGACGCTAGAAAAAATTGACAAATCCACAGCCGCTGTCGTGAGACATACCGCCCAAGTCAAGGAATCTATATGCGCCCTCGCCACCGATCTACCAACCCCGACCCCAGAAATCAGGTTATATGCGAACGCCGCCAGATCAGGGATCGGCAGACAACACGATGAGATACTGGCCAAAAGCGAGGCGAAACTCCGTCAGGTCGTCCTAAAATGCGACAACGAGAACACCTTCACCCTATCGGAAAAGGAGCTAGTCGAGAAAGCCAACATAGCCCTAAACGGAGCTGCGGACCACTCGGAGGAGTGCCCCCCCAACATGAAGTGCCTGAGTGTCAGGCGCTTCAGAAACGAGATGCTCATCCTCGAGCTCGACAGGAGGGAGTGTGCGGACTGGCTAAAGAAAGAAGAAAACAAGGGAGTTTTCCTCACCCATTTCAGCACTGACACGTCCATTCTAGATTCCGCCTACCGCACCCTAGTGGAATTCGTACCGATCTCCCTAGATGTCGAGTCGCGCGTAGCACACAGATCGGTGGAACGCAACTCTGCCCTCCCCCACAGCTCCATCCGCAAGATCACCTGGGTCAAACGCCCAGACCTCCGCAGGCAGGGACAGAAGGTGGCTCACGCGGTGATAACACTCTCATCCATCGAATCAGCCAACAAGGCCATATGGAACGGCCTGAGCATCGAAGGAAAGAAGGTCACGGCACACCGAATGTACCCGGAACCGTCCCACTGCTACAGATGCCAGAGGCTGGGAGGCCACTTCGCCAAGGACTGCCCCTCCAACTGCGAGACATGCGGCACATGCGGCAAAACTGACCACGCCACAAGGGACTGCGAGGTCACCGACCCCACCCACCGCTTCTGCGTAAACTGCAAGGAGAGGGGTCACGCATCCTGGGACCGGGATTGCAGATCGTTCACAGCCGCCAGGAAGAAACTAGCTACCCGCGACAGGGAATCCGCCTTCAAATACTTCCCCATTGCCGACGACCCCTCGACATGGATAACCGACGACCCTACCACCGCCCCACCTCCCCCCTCCCCCCCCACAGCCACCATCAACCCACCTCGCCCGGCCAACACCAAACCCCGGCACGAGCTCTTGGAGGAGGACACTAGGATGAGGTTAGCAGAACAGGAAAGACTACGCAAGGTGGCAACAAGAGCGAAAAACACCGGTGCCCCCCCCCCTGCCCAATGGAAAAAGGTGCCGAGGAAAACCAGGCCAACCCCAAAGAACAACACACAAGCCCGCATCGACGGATTCCTGGCCCCAACTGGGAGCGGTGGGAGTGGCCTGCGAAACGGAGAAGGAAGTAACAGCATCACCAACAACAACAACGACACCATAGCAAACACCGCCAACCACAACAGCAACAATGACAGTGAAGATGCCGACGACTATGATGACGACAACGATGACGGCGACGACGACATCCTAGAATTCCAAACCCCAACCCGAAACCCCCCCGAGGATGCTGCCGCGGGTCCCGCATGAGTGAGGAACCTCACTCAAACCCAAAACCGAAGCGTCACCACCTGAGGATATGGCAACAAAACATGAACAAGGCCTACGCGGCCCAGGAGCACTTCCTCCACAACCTCCTCCCATCTGAATACGACATAGCGGCAATCCAGGAACCAGTCATCAACCCAGTTAACCTCACCACAGCGTCATCAAAATGGAACGTCATATACCCCTCAACCCACAACACCCCCAACGCTGCCCGCACCCGCTCAGTCTTACTAGTAAACAAAAACTTGTCGATGGAACACTGGAGCGCCATCCAGATCAAATCCCCAGACGTCACGGCTATTGAAATCCGCGGCGACTTCGGAAAAATACAAATCTACAACGTATACAATGACGGCGCACACTCCGACACCCTTGACCTCATCAACAGACACTTTGCACAAACGCACCACAAGGACAACGGAGAGACAGGTGGGATCATACTTCTAGGCGACTTCAACAGGCACCACCCCCTGTGGGACCACCCGGATAACCACCACCTCTTCACCAGAGCCAACGACCTCGCCGCCCAACCACTCCTCGACATCATCGCCACATACGACCTAGCAATGGCTCTCCCCCCAGGCATCCCCACCCTGCGATCCACATCCACAGGAAACCTCACACGCCCCGACAACATATTCTGCACGGCCCACCTCATGAGCGCCCTGGTGACCTGCACAGTCGACGAAGGTCTTACACCTACAAACACGGACCACTTCCCAATCATCACGAAACTCTCCCTGTCCTTGGAATCAGCCAACGCCCCCCCAAAAAGGAACTACAGAGCCGTCGACTGGGAGAAGTTTCAAAAAACCCTCGACCGCCGCCTAGAGGGTCTAACAAGGGACTCGCCCATCACCTCCGTCAGCGAAGCGCAGACCCGACTCACCGCCCTCACTAATGCCATTCAACACACAATCGAAGACCACGTCCCTCTCGCCAAACCATCCCCATTCGCAAAACGGTGGTGGAACCCTGAGTTGGACATGGAAAAACGAAAAATCCGAAACCTCGCCTACCGAGCCAAAGCACGCCGCCACATACGCCAAGACCCAGTTCACACAGAACTCGCGCAAGCCCGGACCCAATTCGCAAAAACGATCACAGAAGCAAAACAAACACACTGGAACGAGTATCTAGAAGAAGCTAGCGCGACATCAATCTGGCAGGTACACAAATACCTCGTTGACGAACCATCCGACCGAGTGATAACAAGAATCCCAAACCTGAGATGCGTAGCAACGCAACCCACACCCGAGGAACAATCCAGCCAGGAGAAAAGCGAGCTACTCTACGAAACATTTTTCAAACCCAACCCCGACAACGCGCCAGACTTCTCACATGAGGAGTACCCAGAACCAGTAGGTGCCTTCACCAACATCACCAATGAGCAGATACACCGCGCTATTAAACGTTTATCCCCATACAAAGCGCCAGGCCCGAACGGGGTCTGTAATGTGGTATTCAGTAGGAACGCAGAGAGTATAGTCCCATTCTTAGGGCCCATCTATCGGGCCACATTCACTCTAAACTTCTACCCAGAAGAGTGGAAGCTCTCGTCCACAATAGTCCTCCGAAAGCCGGGCCGCCTGGACTACTCATTACCCAAAGCGTACCGACCGATCGCCCTCCTAGACACCATGGCGAAGATCCTCTCAGCATGCGTCGCGGACGACATTTCCTACCTGGCGGAACACCACGGCCTACTACCGGCCACCCACTTCGGAGGCCGCCCAGGTCGGTCCACGGTCGACTCCCTCCACCTACTCACAAAGTTCACACACGACGCATGGGCACGACTGACCGATCACTTCGTCTCCATGCTATTCCTAGACATCAAAGCTGCATTCCCAAGCGTCATAGTGGAACGGTTAATCCACAATATGAGGAAAAGAGGTATCCCACAGGAGTACACGGAGTGGTATACGCGCCGCCTGCAAGGACGTCGCACCTCCCTAATTTTTGACGACTTCACCTCTCCACCTTTCCAGATACCGATCGGACTAGACCAAGGCTGCCCACTATCCCCGATAGCGTTCCTCTTCTACAACGCGGACCTTATCGGTATGGTAGAAGGAGACGCTGACAAACTCGGCCTAGGCTTCATCGACGACACAGCATTCGCAGCAAGAGGAAGTTCGTTCGAGGAGGCAAACAACAAGCTAAAAGAGGTCATGGAGAGGGACGGGGGAGCGTTAAATTGGGGTACCAATCATTCTGCAGAGTTCGAGCTCGACAAGACCGCACTTCTCTGCGTCTCACGGCTGTGAAAACCGGACCCTCAACGAAAGGGTAAGACAACCCCGGTTCCCCGCCCAGCCATCACCATCCAAGGACACACGATAGCGCCTTCGAGTAGCTACAAATTCCTAGGAATAATAATCGATGACGAACTCCGATTCAAGCAACACACCGCCTACGCCATATCGAAAGGAATGACATACGTATTAGCTAGCAATAGAATAGCAAAAACAACAAAAGGTATAAAAGCAAAAATGGTCAAAAAACTCTACGAAGGGGTGGTAATACCGAAGATGCTCTACGGGGTGGATGTATGGGGCTCACACATGCTGGAGAGAGGACGGAGCAAGAAGGACGGAGGATGGGGAGCACGAGGATTCGCACGGAGAATGGAATCGATTCAGCGTACCGCAGCACTCCACATCCTGGGAGGAATGCGAACCACAGCCACGGACGCACTGCTCGCACACGCAAACCTTACACCCATCCCGCTACTAATAAAAAAACTTTGCAGCAACGCTGCCCTCCGCATCGCGTCCTTGCCCCCTTCCCACCCCCTGTACACCCATGCCAAGGCCACCTTCCACCACCGGAAACGACACAAATCACCGATGCACAGGCTAACAAACGCTTTCGGACTCGACCCCCGCGAGGTGGAAGACATCGTACCCACACGCCTCGACACGAAGTGGAAACCCAACACAACGATTTGAATCGCAAAAGACAAAGACGAAGCACTAATTCAAGACATTGAAGCAGAGACGATGCACAACATTTGCATCTACTCAGACAGATCAGGATACGAAGGAAAAATCGGAGGAGCCACAGTACTGAGAAGGGGAGGAGAGAAGATAGACGAACTAAGGTTTGAGCTAGGATCAGGAGAGGACCACACGGTGTACGAAGGCGAGATAGTGGGTATGATACTAGCGGCGGAACTACTAAGGAGATATAGAGGGGGAATTGACACAGTCTCACTGGGCCTGGACAACAAAGCAGCGATTCTGGCCACAAATGCCTTCCGCGCAGGGCCCGGCCACTACCTGATGGATACCTTCCACAAGGACATCCAGGCGGCACTCAAGCTACACGACATACGCACCATGGAAATCCGCTGGACCCCGGGCCACATAGGCATCCAAGGCAACGAGGAGGCTGATGAAGCTGCAAAACTCGCTGCGACAGGCCAAGGGAGCCCTGCCCCGTCACTACCAAAATCTCTAATGGCCTTGCGCCGCCGGGCAAAAATCCTCCCCCGAAGCAAATCGGCGGCAAAACAGTGCATACAGAAAGACATAAAAACAACAAACCGCGAAATCTTCGAGAAATCACCGTGTGCACACACCCTCCTGGCCATAGACAAAACGCTCCCCTCCGATTGCTTCCTACGACTCATAAAAAAGCTCCCCCGTCGCCATGCCACAGCGCTCTTCCAGCTCCGAACCAGTCACATACCACTAAACCGCCACCTCTTCAGGATAACCAAAGCGGACTCCCCATCATGCCCACACTGCCCGGACCACGACGAAACGGTCTTCCACATCTTAATGCACTGCCCCAAATACACACCACAGCGAGAGCAGCTCCGTTGCGCCACCAGAGGTCAATCGAGGCAGATCTCCAACCTGCTAAGCAACGAAAAATACATCGGACACACCCTACAGTTCCTACACAACACGGGCCGACTTGCCTCCTCCTTCGGCAACTTAACTCCGCCACGAGATGAACCCGTAGGCCAACATGGCTAGCCCAACACCCAACCGTCAAAGCCCCTCCGTCAAAGCCCCTCCGCGCTCAGGATCCACCCATCCACACCAAGCCCCACGCAGGCTATGCTCACGACCGAGCAGTTATCATAAGTACATACACATACACAGTCCGTAGATAACCTAGACACCCACCCGCATGTACTGTCTGACATGGGCAAAGCCCACTGGACAATAAACAAGGAGAAAAAAAAAAAAAAAAAAAAAAAAACATTCGAACAGGTGTAAGCTTCCCGCTCCTCCATTGACCCTTGATGAGATATGGATGCTGTTTCGAAGGTATGGCACTGGGAATGATCAATTTATGGGGATATGTCCCTTTTCTTGCTGCCGCCGATTGTGAGCTGTTGTACTCTCTATGAACCCAATTCCCTCTCTGCTGAATTCAATCATAGTGCTGATGGTTTTGCGTGTTTATACAATGTGGAATCAATCAAAAAGAATCCTCAGAATTCTCCTCTTCCTTTATTTGGTGCAAATAATTGTCACTGGTGTCTGGGACGGTCTTTATGAAATGCTTTCTCCAGCGGTGATAGAGCAAACTGTTATTTCGATGTATTGTGCATTTCACTGGACAGGACCACCCTCAAACATATACAGAGTAATTCCCCGATTTGTTCTTGGTGCTACATTGTTGATCCTCGCCGTCATCTCAACCATCAGACAAGCGGCTGAGATGAACCAACTAACGGGTCAGTGGAAGGTCAATCAGTACATGAATCTGTTTGCGAGGGAAGGTGTAATCTATTTCGTTCTGTATGTTTTTCTTTCTCATTTGTCATTATTACATGTCGATCCACTCGCTTTCCCTCGAATACCTATGAAGGTATGACTAACTATTTCTTCTGTAGGACACTACTTTTCAACATCACGTTTGCGCTCCAACTTCCTCCCTCCTGGTTTACGCAGGCCCTGTTCAAGCTTAGCGAGGCGCTTTTATATATCACCATGCCCCATTTCATCATTGGTACACGGGCATTGTATGATCGTGATCGTCGGAGGCGGTGGCAAGGGCTCGACACCGGATTTGGAATGATCTCGCAATCAGTGTCTCGGGGTGATCAGCCTGCTTTATCTGCGATTATATTTGCGGATGCCAGGCCAGAGGATCCTGTGGAGGGTAGCACTAGCGACTCGGAGGTGATTCCAGTCGGGGATGGTGCACAGCGGGTATGATCGATCGAGCGCATGGGTTCCCGCAAAATGGTGATTCCCTGCACACGGAGATGTGCATATGAGCACCACTTCTGCCCATTGTTTACATCAGAACATCAACGTCTACATGATGCAGTAAAGCTATATCTACATACTGATTGAATATGGTATTTATGTGACCGCACTGAATCATCTGAATCAATGCGTCTCATCATGGGCATGTGAACGGAAATAGAGCAGCCAGGTGGGGAACGTGATCGCGAGGGTGGAATAGCGCGTTCCTTCCTGGCGTAGGTCCACAGTAAACATTAATAATGTATGTGAAAGGTTGGCTCACACCGTCAGATGGTCCCCAGCAGATTCAGACTGGGACGAATCATGTACTTGTCACGCCTAGGTAGACGTGAGTTATCGTGACATAGCTTACCATCACTAGAACACATCTGGCCTACTTCTGTTGCATGCGCATTATGCTGCCCACTACGAGAGGTACCTTCATCCGGACGCTTGGCGACCGCGACCTCGCGGGGCGGTTTTTTCTGCAAAGTGTGATGGGCTCATGCGTACAAACCGAAGAGTGAATGCACTTGTTTTATTCTCACAGGTTTTGCAACTGCTCGCTGAGAAGACATGTTAACACATCATATCCCTTCCTGTTCATGCCAAGGAACACTCACCTTTCGGCGTTGGCCAGCAGCCATTGTCCATGGTCCACTATTAATGGGTTCCACTCTGACCGGCGAGTGGGAGGGCGATCGATCGGGGCGTTGGCGTGACTTCCCAGTAA
>JBBPMX010000615.1:0-11080 GCA_038090515.1 Pulveroboletus cf. viridisquamosus
CGTAACGCTAAGAACAAGGAATGCTAAATACAGGAGGGCCGGGGTGTCAGGGATGCGGACTCATCGAGAACGCACCGGAGGTCACAGGAAAGGTGTCCGGAGTTGTCCGGAGTTACGTCCGGAGTACTGGATTCGATGGATATGACAGGTCCAAACAGCACCCAGCAAATATATAAGCTAAAAGAATCTGGTCTGGATAAAATGAACCCAGTACTGGATTGATGCAATCTGGACCTGGGACAAACAGCTAGATCATACAAACTAGTCCAGGCAGATAAAAACATGAACAGAAGATGAAAAAGACCTACCCAGATGGACAATGGATGCTACAGATGCTTGAATGGACTCTTGTAATGGACAAAAAGAGGAGGTTTGCAACTGTAGGAGAATTCAACCTTCTACATCTGCAAGGGACTTGAATACTGACTGCCCCCAGTCAGTCATGTGACTGTGGGAAGTCACAGCTTGGCAAAGATAATAGCACTGTGGGTGGACCAAGTGTCCACCTGATCACAGGTCAGGCACTGTAACATGTCACATTGTGTCACTTTCTTTCTCATTTCTACTCTCTCTCTCTCACACAAAATGTCCAATCTCAATGATATCCTCATGTATACCCAGCCTCTTCCTGAAGATGACTCACAAGCTGTAGCTCAGGCAAGACTCCAAACCACCAATGAAAATATCTTGGCTGTTGCGAAGACAATGCCAGATGACTGGGACAATCTCAAGGAGGAGAAGGATATGTGGGTCAACGAGTGGGGCAAAACACTAGTATGTCACTGAGTCTCCACTCCCACTCAATCACTAACCAGTCAACAGGCCAATATCTTAAACTGTCTCCAAAACACACGACAGGATGGTATCGAAGCCCAGCTCAATAATGGTCTTGCTGAGGTAATCTGGGACACAAATGTGGTGGCAGACTGATGGAAGAAGGAGGTGGCTAGCCTACAACAGTGGCAGGAAGAAGATACGTGGGTCCAGGATGAAGTCAAGGCAGCCCCAGCCCCAGAAGAAGTTGTAGCAGTGAGTGCCCCAGCAGAGGCAGATATCATCCCAAAGGATCCAGTTCTGGGTATGAGCAGGCACACGGGAACCAAGAAACTACTCCCCATTGTTGTAATTCCATCCCAGCCAACTAAGGTGAGTAGCAATCCTGGTATTGCAATATTTATACTAACAATCATATCAGTGGCCACGAATCGTGGTGGACAATAATGAGGATGATGATGATGAGGAGAACAACGAGCTGGTCCCTAAGAAGGTAGCCATGGGTGACTCATCCCATAACCACAACCACCCATGCACCAGTTGTGCCAAGGCTGGAGTCTGATGCTGAGGTCGCAAGGGTCACACGTGTGATTGATGCCAAGGCCTCAAGGCCAGGTGCGACAAGTCCAGTGGATGTGGGGGAAATGTGACAAAGGTACCAAAAGCGAGTGGGATGAAAGACCAGAAGGGGAAAGGCAAGGCCCCAGGTGAGTGGTATCCAGTTTCCATTCTCATAACTAACTCTTTTACTAAAAGCTCCTACCCACCCCCATTGAATTCGAGTCCTGGCATGGGTACTCAAAATATCCAACAGCGACTATAACAATGGAAAGGAAGACAGACTGGAACCAATGAACGTGAAGTGGCATCCATGCAAGGGTGAAGTTGATCTGGAGGTGCACAAGGCAGGTCTCCGGACCCTAGCCCTCCTGGAGAACAAGTTCCTGCATGCTCAAGGTGAGGTTCAGGAGGTAGTCTCCGAGATGCAAGGGTTGGTAGTGCAGGCACAGAAGTCGGTGGCCATGTTTGAAGAGGTATAGGCTGATCTGGCCATCATGAAGGTGATGATGAGCAGATGGTGAGTGATCCAATTGTTGTAGGTTACTTATGTCTTCTCATATCTGTGTCTGAGTCTGTATCTGTGTCTGATCCATATCTGTGTGAGTCCAATCCAATGAGGTCTGAACAAAAAGCAAAAAGCAATAAGTAAATGAGTGCAACAATGTATGGTAAATCAAAAATAAGAAATAAGATGCGAGGTACTGCCTGACTTGTCTTCATTGATCTACTCGCTGCATCTATACCTTCCTGGATCCCAAATGAACAGGTACCAGATTGATACTGGGTTGAAAAAACTGACTACTGGATAAGGTGCACTGGTCTCAAGGTGTGATTGAAAGTAAATATCTAACTATGGTGAGTACAAGACAGAGAGGACAGGATGATGGATGAATGTTTTTGTTTTGCTTATGATGAAGGAATGTGATGTGCAACTAAACAATGGTCTGAGAGTCTGTTGTGTTCCTTAGTAGTATGTGCAAGATGATGACACCGGATGAAAACCGGTGAAAGATAGTTAGTGGGTGTGGAGTGATATAAGTGGGGTTGAGTATCCTCGTCTCAAGAGGTCCTGTGGAGGGTTAGTATCGGGGACAGACCACTATGACTGATCTCAGTGCACTAGAGCAAGAAGAGAATGTTCTGGATAATGTTCTGGACAGGAAACTAATAATCCAGTTGACAGTGAGAACCGGGTGCGTACAGATGTGGTCACAGATGGGACCGGATTGAGCACGATAGGAGTCGAAGACATGAGAACTTGACGAAGACGAAGGAAAATGATGAAGATAAGCAGAAATTGATGATGATGAGTGAAATTGATGAAGCTGAGCGAGATTGATGATAATAGAGGAAAAACCTGGCCAAGGACGAGGGCTGGATACAAATGAGGGGTCAAGGATGAGGACCCGGATACTGACAATGATGAGGGAAATGATGTTGAGAACGATCCAGATGATGAGGAGAGGGGGATTCCGATGATGGGAGATGACCAGTGGGTGCCAAAACTCCTCAGATTCAAGATCTCCATACAATACTTTTATAGTTTGGGCATTTCCCTGGACTTTGTATCTATGGTAACGCACAAGGCCCTATGAAGGAACACTCGAATCTAAGTAGCAGACAGCAAGAAACACAAAATATCGTAGTCAAATGTTAAATGAGACTAAATGTGTGATGGAACCGACAGACAATATAGATAAGTAGATGATCCAGTGGATGGGACCAGACCAGGTGAAATGGATACATACAAGTCTGGGACTGGATAGATGAGTCGGGTGAACAGATAAACGAAACACGGAGCAGACTGACCTTGAGATGGTACGGACAGATATGAGACACAGATGGAATGCTTGATGGACGCATGGATGAGCTGAAAAGTAGGCCCTACAACCATAGGAGGCCACAGGCTCCTACACCAGGGTGAAATTGATTGTCACCAGACTAAACCTGGGATGGAACTAATATGTAACAAGTTCATAATGAGATTGCAGGTGTCCAACCCAACTTGGCTTCCTTGATCTACTTCTTCCTTCTATGTCTGCAATGCAACCAACCAAACCAGACAAGACTGGATTGACGATGAACGGATTCCAGGTAGTTGCTATGATCCAAAATAAAGATGAAAAATGATATATAAATAACAGAAGTGAAAACAATAAAAACACAAAAATGAAACAACAAAGAACAGGGGCAAAATGAATAGTGAGTACCTCCCCCTGGAGAACTATGAATGATGACCTCCCAGGCATCACAATCTGGGAGAGGGGGAGGAACAATAAAAGATGAATAAAAACCTGTAGCACAATTGGGGGGTTGGATAGGCAGTTTCAAATCACAAGGGGCAAAAGGAGCCCGATGAAGAGAAGACGAAATCAAAGGGGAAAAAATTAAACTGGGTTGACCAACCAGGTAGTGACAAAAAATGTCCTGTTGCAAGGACAGCAGAATAGAATCACCTGAGAAGGGTGGTAGGGTCGACAGATGGGGAGATGAGACTAAGATGGAAGGGGAAAGGTCAGCAGACATAGATGATAGAGAAGGAGAGAGATCTGGTATGACAGATCCAGTCAATGGATGGTTATCCAGCGTGGCGGATGATGATACAAATATGGGCGATGGCCTGGATATGACTGATGATGAAGGTAAGGAAAGAGGATAGTTAGTAGAAATGGATAAAGAGTGAGTGATGATGTTATTCAATGTGACAGGTTTGGGTGATGGAGGAGAATCCGACATGGTGGATGATGATACAAGTTGGGGCAACAGCCCGAATATGGATGGTGACAATGATGGAGGGGACAAACTGGATGTGACAGTTGCAATTAACAATGATGATAAAGGAATGTCAGCAGAAACAGATGACAATGGAAAAGGAATGGAATCTGCCATGGCAGCCTGCTTGAACACTGACATGATGGGTGGTGATGTCACAACTGCACAACATTCCTGGAAAGTCTGTAATACCTGTTACGATTTATGCACATATCTTGTTTCTTTCCTTCTGATGTTGGACTTATCTCTCCTCACTTAGCTCTTATTACTGTTACAATTTATGCATATATCTTGTTTCTTTTCTTTTGTTTCCAGACTTGTCTCTCCTTGCTTAGCTCTAGTTATGCTAAGCTCATAGTCCTTCCCACCACGTGCTTGTTTGTTCCCCTTGTTTCCAGAAGATTCCTCACTTACTCATTGAGTTCCTTCTGCCATTGGCTTGCTGACTCAATGATCAGTCAGCTGTTATTCTTTCTTATTCTTTCAGTCTCTATATGCTTACTCAGTGACTCTTTGCTCTCGTATATAAACCCCAAGTAACACTTGTGTTCCTTAGCTTAGACCTACTTGGTATATAATGTCCTAACTCCCTTTTCATGTGTCTCTGCTTTACACTTGAGTGAGCGCTTTAGCTCTTCCCTGTGTCCCATCCTGATTACAAGGGATTGCCCTTAGTCCACCCATTTCACTGGGAAGTCAAATTGTCTGGCATCCCCAAAGATGAACCTCTGATCTTGCTGCCTGCAAGGTACCCCCTTGACTCTGTGTCTCAGGACCTTCACCAAGTTCGTGCTAGACACTTTGGGATCAAGCGTAACAATTACGCTAAGCTCATAGTTCCTCCCATCACATGCTTGTTCCTTCTCTTTCTTTCTAGAATGTTCTCTGCTTACTCATTGAGTTCCTTTCACTATTGGCTTGCTAACTTAACAATCAGTCAGCTGTTATTCTTATATGTTCTTTCAGTTTCCATACAATTACTCAGCATCCCTTTGTTCCTGTATATAAACCCCAAGTAGTACCCATGTCCTTCAGCTTAGACCTACTTGGCTTGTATAATCCTAACCTCCTTTTTGTGTGTCTTCGCTCTACACTCAAGTGAGCACTTTAGCTTTTGCCTGTGTCCCATCCTGATCACAAGGGATAAGTCCTTGGTCCACCCATACCACCAGGATGAACCCTTGACCTTGCCATCTGCAAGGTACCCCCTTGTCTCAACATCTTAGGATCTTTTGCCAAGTATAACAATACCCCTGCCAAATACTTCCTGTATGTTATCTGCTCCAGGTTCTCTAGGCAAACTTGACATGGCCCTTGTTCAACCAGGCTTAACACATCCGGGTCGACATCCATAATGGCATCTCTAGCCAGGACAGATACTGACAGAACCAGATGCAATAACCATGGTGGCTGTTAGAACCAGGATCTCCAGGAGGTAACTCCGGAACTCCGGAGTTCGAGCAGGACTTGGCTTCACCGTATGTGGTGCGCCCTTGTCACAACTCCGGGGGTGTCCTGTAATTTCGGAACGGGCAGAAGAAGTCAGATTGGTCTTGTTGCAAGCAACAAGGCCAAGGATGGTTCAGAAGAGTGTCTTAGAGACTCAAGGGGGTCAGAGTGAGCTTGGGAGACTGTCCAAGTTGATATTCAAACTGGAGTATCTACTACAAGTGCAGAGACTTTATATATGGGAGTAGAACATAGGTCTTACTAATAGTTCGGAGTGTGGATGCTAAGTGTACCGGAGCTGTGCTCCTAAGCGGGCACAGAGATGGAGGGTGAACTGGGGTGAAGCTAGTGGCTATGTACTGTAAGTGAAGAATGGAGCGTAACACTAAGAACAAGGAATGCTAAATACAGAGGGTCCGGGGTGTCAGGGATGCGAACTCATCGAGAACACACCGGAGGTCACAGGAAAGGTGTCCAGAGTTGTCCAGAGTTAAGTCCAGAGTACCAGATTCAATGGATATGACAGTGGCTGTGTAACCAGGTTCAGGTGGTGACATGGCTGTGACAAGGCTGGGGCAACCTGAGGTGATGGAGTTGATGGCTGATATGCTATGAGGGCATACATATGTATGGGCCACTGAATGGATGGGGAGCACAGCACAGATAGTATCAGTAGCTGAACATGGGTAACTGGGAATGGCGACGGATCCAGATACAATGGAACACTCGGTGCTGCAGGTGATTCTGATGGATGCACAACGACTGGTGGTGTTGTCTGGTGAGAGTGTGAGGCTGGATTCCAAATCCTTGACAGGAGAAATGTAGCTGCCTCCATGACATCTGAAAGTGGGTATATGTCTTCCAGGTAAATATGCGGCTGGACGATCTCTAGGCATTTCCAGATCTGGAATTCGACCTCTTGTGGGAAGCTGGCTATAAACAATGCATCACAGTCTAGGTCAGACAGCTTCTGGGTTGATACAAGCAGATTGGTAACTTTGAGAAATTGCCTATAGTATGCTCCAAGGTCCTTGAGAGAGTGCATTGGCTTTGACCTAAACTGCTCTGTGACTGCAAGAAGATCTACTCAGCTGTACCTAGCTGGTCCCTCACATCCTGGATAGTGCTTTTTGACTTTCATGATGAAGGCCTCCTAATCCAGAACCAGATTCAATGCTTCTAGGAGGGATTCCCAGAATTCTGCATCATCAAGATCAGCATAGTAGATGGCAAGTTTGATCTTCTGCACATAGTCGTATCTGAGGGCATCTCCAAGTGCAGAAATGTTGTAAAGAAATCCAGGTAGTTGTCGTGGTCTGCTTGTATCAAATCAAGGGGCCTCAGGGGTGTTCTGGTGGGGTTGGATGAAGGTGGTCAACATGCTGATGTAATGGGCTGAGAGTATGGGATGGGTGAGTGCCATGGGTGCTCTGAATACAGAATGACAGAGGTGCATGGGAATGAACCGGAAAGGAAATCAATAGTGACAAAACAGATGATGATGAAACAGATGATGATGAAATGGTAAATGAGGGACTCAGGGGTTGATGAGAAGCGAAAGGGATAGAATAGGTGGTGGTCAGAAAAAAAAGGGTTGTGTCAAGTCCAGGTCCTCCAGACTCAAGTCCAATCAGAGGTCCGAGAGTTAGTATATGAAGTTCATGAGGGAATGAATGGAGTTTGGAGCAGCAAGGGGGTACCTAGGAGGATGTTGGCACAGGACTTATGTGTCATGCCCTTGCCTAGGCTCTGTCCTTGTATTTCATAGGAGAGGAGTAGAGAGTAGGGGAGGAGGAAGTTGGACGAGAGACAGGAGGTGACTAGTTTGATATTTGTACTAAGGTATAAAGACAGAGTACAGGGGATTTATATATGAAAGTCCAATTGGAGTTTGGACAGAGGAATGGAGGAGCATATGGTAAGGTACATCAGGTAAAAGGGAAGCATATGGAGGTGGGGAGCATATGTAGGGGGAGATATATGGTGTGGCAAAGGGTCTACAATAAGAATGAAGGGTTGAGGAAGGACAAGGGGAATACTAAATATGGTAACTGCGAAAGTCCGAGAGGAAGGAATGAAGTCCAGGTATGGGGGTACAAAGTCCAGGTTATGGAGTACCAGAGAAGGGATGGGGGGTTCGGAGGATGGAGTTTGAAATGGATATGACAGGTTGAATCAGAAGAAAAATGACAGACACTAGGCCATGAGTGGTCCCTCAGGCTCTGTGACCCACTGTACAACACCCTCCCTCGCAGTGGGCTCCAGTTGTAAAACACAGATCCTATCCAGAGTGGATAAGGATCAGATAAAAGAAAAGGGTGCAAGTATAAACTCGACCCAAGGGAGGGGGACAATAGAAATAGGCTCAAATGAGTGAGGACCTAGGCAACTAGCTCTCAGACTCAAGGATAGAAAATGGGGGATACAAAAAAGATATATTTTAAGGTATGATACACCTGTTTTATAGTCCCAGGAATACCCATGGACTTCTATCTACAAGATCTAACTAATCCAGGTCCAAACAGCACCCAGTGGGTATATAAGCTAAAAGAATCTGGTCCAGATAAAACAAATCTGGTACCGGATTGATGCAATCTGGACCTGGGATGAACAGCTGGATTGTACAAACTAGTCTGGGTGGATAAAAACATGAACGGAAGATGAAAAAGACCTACCCGGATGGATGATGGATACTATGGATGCTTGAACAGACTCTTGCAATGGACGAAAAGAGGAGGTTTGCAACTGTAGGAGGATTTGACCTCCTACATCGCAACACTCTACACTCATGCTCTCCCAAGCCACCTATATTGAATCTATCCTCTGCCATTTCAACTTCAATAAACTCAAGCTGATCTCAACACCCATGGACCCAAATACCAAGCTCAGCATCACCCAATCCCCATCAATCACCACAGAGCATGCAGCCATGTGGCACATACCATATCAAGAAGCTGTTAGTTCGCTTATGTATGCCATCCTAGGCACATGACCAGACATCTCCTATGCTGTTGTGCAGGTATCTTGCTTCTCATCAAACTATGGCCAGCTGCATTAGGATGTAGTAAAACATGTCTACCACTATCTATTGGGTATGAAAGGACTCAAACTAATGTATGGAGGGAGAGTACAGCTGCTTATTGGGTATACAAATGCAGATGGCAGTGTGATCAAGGATTGGCATGCCATCTCTAGTTAAACTTTCTTGATAGATAGAGGGGCTGTCTCATGGAGTTCAAAGTGACAAGAGATTGCATTGTTCTCTACCACCAAGAATGAGTACATTGGTGCCACCCATGCTGTGAAGGAAGTGCTTTGGTTACATTCTCTTATCACTGACATGTTCACCCTGCTCACTGATCCAACCACTCTCTTCTCAGACAACCAGTTGGCCTTCACACTTGTGAAAGATCACCAGTATCACACACATATCAAGCACATCAATGTGTGCTTTCATTTTATTCACTGGGTCATCAACAATGAGAAGATCCAACTCATCTTCTGTCCCACAGGTGACATGGTCACCAACATTTTCACCAAGGCACTCCTGTCACCAAAGGTCAAACACTTTGCCACCAAACTTGGACTCTGTGTCAGTTGAGGGGGAGTGTTAGAATAGGCAACCATGCACACAGCCACCCATTGGACTTGGTTGTGACAGTACATATCCTTTGTACAATAATCCATTTATGTTTTTCCTTTCACATGCTTTGTTTTCCCTTTCATCCCTTTCATGCCCCTTTGTGATTACATAGTGGCTCATACAGTATATAGTCTCTCAATAGCAGACTCAAACCTCAGTCTGTTTGCCCTCACAATGACTGAGGTAAGCCCAATATATGTATGATACTATATCACTGCCATACTTACAATATATGATAGCTCCTTATCTTGCAGGTAATATACATATAGTCTGTTTGCCCTCACAATGACTGAGCTCCTTATCTCACAGTCCTAACCCCTCATGGTGTCACTCATAGCCTTATAAGCACAACTCTGATCAATTCCAAAGTAAAGTAAGTTATCTCTGGAGGGACAATGATATACTGAAAGAAGATTGAGTATGAAGATTGAGAAGTAAGCCCTGAAAAGGAAATGGCCCAAAAGGGAATAAATGTGCTAAGTGTCTGACATAAGTCAATTATGTGGTCAGCATGACTGATCATGTCCAGATCTGATCCAGTGATGTCCATAAGTTTGTATAACTCCTAACTCTGGAGTTGTAGAAGTTGCATAGAAGGTCAGTCAGACTTCCCAGAGTCAGATAGGAGTGCCCAAAGGAATTCAGAGTTGTTGTTCCTGACAGACTGCTTTCTCTATATTACATTTGCCAATTGCTGTTGACCAATGGCATACTTGTCCTGACTGATTTGAATTTTCAGTTCACTGCAGAATATGTAGCTCACCAAGACTGAATAGCATCAGTAGCACTGAAAATAGCTGAAAAACTAAACAAGTCTCCATAACAGGCAGGTTAGTTTCCTGATGTGTGTGGCAGAAATCAAGGATGCAGCTGTGGCACTTGGGAACAGTGCCAGCACTAGTCACCATTTTGTACCAGCCACCATCCACATATACATATAATTTACAGCTTGGTATAATTAAAGTCGCTCAACAACCTTTCGGCTCTGGTCCTACACAGGTGGGCACATGAGCATATCCCCAGGGAATGGAATCAAAAACGCACCCTGCGTAAACGGGCAGTTCGAGAACTTGTCTTCAAGGTCAGAGTACTCGTCTAGCCACTCCCCCAGCAAACTGATGAACTCGGCATGCGACACTTCTGTTCGTGGTTTCCTAAACGGTGTACATGCACTGTTCCAGAACATCGTGAAACAACTCTCGACCAGTGCAGAGATAGGGTTGTGCAGGGCCTGCGGCCAGTTGTTTTCCAGGCAGCTCTGGAAATGGTCGTTTGAAATGATATCATTTGCTCCGGTGGGATGCACGAGGATGTAGTGTTTCTGGCATCCTATATTCTCCGGATCACCGTCGGCCCAGTCAGCGTACTTCTTCGGCCAGCTTCTCACATGTGGCAGACGACCGGAACCAGTGGGCTGAACAAACCCCGCCTTGTCCGCTTCGCGCAGCTCTGCAACGGAAAGCGGGCCTGCATAGGAGAAAAAGAAAAGGAAAAGGACGTAGAGAAATGATTCCACGTCATCAAACTGCGTGTGCCTGCCCCCCAAAAGAACATTGTGAGAAATATAGGGAAACGTGCCCTGCTGTACATGTAAGTTCATGTCAATAGCATCGTTGGAGCACATACCGTCCGCAGCCCTTTGACCGCTCGAGGTTCCTTGCCGTCAGACACACGAGGAGCAGGAGGTATTTGCGTGCCACGCTTCCAGGAAGGGGCCCGAGGTGTCATCGGTACGACCAGTGTGGGCTTCTCCGGTTTCTGCAGGATGGACATATCGAGGTCGATAAGGTACCCTCGCTCATCTCCAGGGCGAAGACCGAGAACGATGTTGTTCTCGCTGACATCACGATGCAGAATACCGATGTTCGTGAGATATTCGTG
>JBBPMX010000616.1:0-11050 GCA_038090515.1 Pulveroboletus cf. viridisquamosus
TTACCCTCTTTCCCATTCTTCGCTCCAGTGCGATGAATCTCCGCTTCCCGAGGTCAACACAAGCTTGTTCGAGGAAACGTTTAACCTGGGCTTCCCGGCGGGATCTGAGGAGCCTCTGACCATGGTTTGTACTTTTCCGTTTCTATTGTATGTGATGCTTACACCTCCCTCTAGACCTATAACGATGTGTTTTCTGGTCTCGCGCCTCTTGCTGCCTCTGGATCGCCGGTATCATATGACCTCGCAACGATGGATCCCATTGCACCCCAAGACCTGTATTGTGTGTCTGCGTCTCACTTGGACCTTCATACGAATGCTTTAACGGGCACCGCTGCATCATGGACTCAGACGGAGTTCTCCAACTCCACGCCTTCATCAAGCTATAGCGGGTCACCTGCGCGGTCCGACCTCAGCCTCCCTGTCGTCGCACCGCAGCCGCAGCATCTCACATCAGGGCTAGTTGGCTTCGACATCTGGCCGGAAATTACTGCTACTTCCTATGCTTCCGATGGTAAGGCCGCCATGCCTCGCCACGTTGGTGAAGCACCTGTTGTCTTGGCAACCCAGCCCTATGGTCTCTCTACTGTCGCCGTTGCAGGAGTGGATGTAGGCACGGATCACATCCCAGCATTCGAGATGATGCTTGATGGTACCTTTGCCGGTATGCAAGGGTTCTGAACCCTTCAGGATCCTGACCCTCCCCCAAAACGACCTATGGAACGGCAGTCTGAACGATACACCAATACCGATACCCCCTACCGACGACCCTCAGATGAAACAGATGCGTCGCATTTCTCTTTATTGCTGTATCTCTACATCAAGTGCGTTCCTTTGATCCCTATTCCTCACTCGTCAAGATGGTGTCCTTGTGCATAGACTACTGTATCCCTGGTCCCGTTTGCTAACGATGTCTCTTTCTTTATTCTTCCGTCCTGCACCTGGATAATTCGAGTGTTCCATCTGTACACGCCTCCTCCGTTGTAGCCTTAACTATGAGCCCGCCTGTTCGCGTTAGTTGTCTCTCCTCCTGGTGTAGCCTTTTGTGTAGATCTGAAAGTACTTTTCTTTTTCGATGCTTGGTCGATTGCTTGTAATGACATGGTTCTGAACGAGGTTACCAAGAATTATTGTGACAAGGTTACCACAAGCCTGCTACAGCCATGCACACGTTATTCGGTAGTTGTTTGTCTAAATGCACAGCCATGCACAGCCATATCCCATACAAGACCTAGGTTAACAAGTACCATCATGGTCCATACCTACGAACGACAGTACCTCTTCCGAGTGCAAAGTACGAATGCGACGATGTTCACTGCAGCTGCAGCTTCACTGGGCGGTCAATGAAGTAGTTGTTTGTTCCCCTCCTCTCTTGCAATCGTGGTGCACTTGATGACTTTTCCATCTTTGTTAGAGACCGATATATGCCTTCCACCATGCAGAGATGCATGATTCAGCATCAGCCATGTGCACGATACGGTTCCCCCGTACGCTGGTCATTCTGTCGGGAGACCAGGAAAGCGTGTTTGATCACACGGTGCCCGACCATCGCCAGCACTATCGTAACACTCCCCGTGGGGCTCCACCTCGTTTCACTGACCTTGTTTCAGCACTCAATGCCGACTTAACCCGAGCTGTTCTCTCCGCCTATGGCCCATAAGGACATTCACGGGGAAACCATCGATATCCACCACCAACAGAATGTCTATTCTACCTCTTCTTCCAGCGACAAGATGGGTTTTCGATGCCGATCGTGACCCACCCGCGTATACTCGGTATATCCCTTCCCCATTTCACTGTACAATTGCACTAATCACGCCAGACCTTTGGTTGGCTCCGAGCTTCATATGCAAAGACATTGGAACACATTTGATGCGCAAGTCATCTTCCGTTTACCGACATGGTCGAAGTAACGAACTTCTCGTCTGACAGAGACGGTGAAATCTGTCTCGGTATCAACTTTGCTTCTTCACTGGGGACAGAAGAATTGAAAGGCCGTGCTCGGAGCGCCCTCGATAAACTCCGGTAAGAATACGTTCACCGCGGTGTGCTTCTGTGTTGAGTACGTTATTCAATTCCGGGGCTGACATGCACCTTTGTGTGTTAGCTTTGTTTGTCCTATCATCACCTGCACAATAGAGAATGCGGTGTCCCCACGATGGATATACACACCATCTACGGATCGCGAGGCATGGCTCAATCTGGCCCTTGCCACTGTAGAACGGGGACCATGGCTCAATCCGTACGAGTTTGTTCAAGGCATCAGCCTCAAACGACTACCCTACACAGACGGGAATGGTACCGCCACACTTCTTAGAGCGTACCTGCTTACGACCTCGAGCGAGCGCGACGATGGCAGAAGGGAATATGGCTTATACTTTCACGGTTCTCACGCCATCGTTGATGCCGGACCAACACTGTATGCGTTGAACCTGATGTGTGAATGGATCTCTGATGAGGGCATGGATGTCAAAGTCGACCCCGCAGAGGAGTGGAAGAATCTCCCCGTTGATCCGATCACCGCCACAGGAGGACCGGCCCAGGAATGGGAGACATCTGGAACAAAACTCTTGCAGGAGTTCACAGAGCAGAGTGCTCGGACCTCGGTAGCTTCTCATCCCTCTCCTTACCCAGCAGCTCGACTGATGAAATGAACAGCGTTGTCATACCCTGGCACCTCCATCTTGCTTGATGAATCTGTTCGACTCACCATTTCATTATAACACAACTGTATCGGAACCTGAAACGGCTGCGATCATTGCACAGACGAGGAAGCTAGGCGTGAGCGTATCGGTACTGTTCCATGCAGCGTACTGCTTGGCACAGTTCAATATGAACCTGGTCCCCGCAACAGCAGCCGATGTCGATTTTTCAACTGAAGCCACGATGTAAGCAATGCTTGAACCGAACACCGTCGTCTGACTCTCGTTCACGATCCGTTACTCAAACCATCCTTGTTTCACCAGTGTGTCCCTTGAGCCTTACATGAAACCTCCCGTCAACCCGAGGACACACTTCATATCATCTTTCACTATCATACCGTCCCGCTTCTCGATGGCTCAACCGTTGGAAGAATACGATGAGAGGGGGAGGCTCATTATGACAGCTGGACTACTCCAGGAGCGCCTCAACAGATACGTGCGTGATCCCTGTCTTCCCCATCTCTTAGCTGCGATCGCAAACATGCCGCCGCCTCAAACGAGACCGAATGGCGATCCCGACCTTGCGGGAAAGGTGCAGGCAGAAGAAGCACGAATACCCCCTTGGTGTTGTGGTTTTAACAACTTGGGCGTGGTGGAGAGGAGGCTGCCGGTGGAACACAAGACCATCACCGTTCAAAGTGTATGCATCGGCGCTCGAGCGAGGACGTTCATGTGAGTTGATAATAGCCTTTTTCTGCCTTTTCGAGCCTTACCCCGCCTCTCTCGACGGCCTGCAGAGCTGTTCACATGTGGACGATGCATTCAAAGTTTCATTTCCAGATTCAGGTGGGTCATCTTCTGTGCCACCGCCACTGGACTTGTCGTCATGCGCTGATGTCAGGGTGCCGCTCCTTGGGGAAGGGAATGCATAAAGACGCTGTTGGACGAAACTGTGAGGATTGCGTTCCTTATCCTGGACGAGTCGTAGAGTCCGAGAGCATCCGTCAAGGTGGAAATTGTGTCCGCTCTGTGGAAATATGCACTCCCCGTCGATATACCTCAGACGATGCCCCCTTTCGCTAGCCGTTTCTGTCAAGACATGGGATGTAGATACATTATGGGCGCCTCGCCAAAATGGGCATAGATATGGAATTGGCAAGTTTGATATGGATCGTGTGGTGCTCGATTAAGGGGGATCAAAGAAGAGAGGGAAGGTATAAGCTCTGTGCAACTAGTTCAAGCTCTAATGAAACCATTAGCATGGATTCATTACCTTAGAAATATGTTAAATGACCTACACATTTCACCATCTGCCTTGCATTGGACATCTAGTCCAGGAAATTGCAAAGGCGGGAATGTAAGCTCCATGAGAGCAACAGCCAGCTTCGTCTCATCATCAGAACCCTCATCAAATCCATAGTGTGCTTTACAAAATGCGTCAGCAGCATCATCACCTTCCTCTTCCTGTAATAGGGAGCGAAACGTGTCATATCGAGCTTTCAGCTTTACCAGCTGCAGTATTAAGGCCCGTTGAGAGGCCAGAAGCTCAATAATCTCGCCCTTGATTTGTGGGACAGTGTGCAAATTTGACGAACAGCGAATCTTTGATGGAGCACGTTAGTTGAGCCAGAATTTTTTTATTACATGTGCTTCACTCACCACATGAAGAAAAAGGTGCTCATCAGCAAACACGTTGTCCATGACACTAATGTCTAGCTGTTGGACTATCTTGACACATCTTGCTATCTGTTCTAGAATTATTCAAACCGATAAGAATGTGAATCATTCTTACCATGTCTGCTGCAGAAGGGGCCGCACCCGATTGGGTGGCATGTGGATGGCGATCGGCCAGTCGGTTGTCTCGCTGGGATGATAAGCCTGCAAGTGCTGGATGCTGCAATGTAGCCGACATGAAACTAGCCTTTGGGGAGGATGGCAGAGGAGGTGAATGTAGCCACGCCGCGCCCTCTCTGCAAGCTTTTACCCACGCTGCACTCCGCAACGACGGTCCAGGCATTGCTCAGCGAACACAACTGTCTCGGAACCTGAAACAGCTGCGATCATTGCACAGACGAGGAAGCTAGGCGTGAGCGTATCGGCACTGTTCCATGCAGCGCACTGCTTGGCACAGTTCAAGATGAACCCGGTCCCCGGAACAGCAGCCGATGTCAATTTTTCAACTGAAGCCACGATGAGCAATGCCGGTCGCGATTCCAGTTCACGATCCTTTACTCAAACCATCTTTATTTCGCCAGGGTGTCCCTTGAACCTTACATGAAACCTCCCGTCAATCCGAGGACACACTTCATATCTTCTTCCACTATCATATGATTCATACCGTCCCGCTTCTCGATGGCTCGGCTGTTGGAAGAACGCGACGAGAGGGGGAGGCTCATCATGACAGCTGAACTGCTCCAGGAGCGCCTCAACAGATACGTGCGTGATCCTTGTCTCCCTCATCTCTTGGCTGCGATCGCAAACATGCCGCCGCCTGAAACGGGACTGAATGATGATACCGACCTTGCGGGAAAGGTGCAAACGGAAGATGCACGAATGCCCCCTTGGTGTTGTGGTTTTAACAACTTGGGTGTGGTAGAGAGGAGGCTGCCGGTGGAACACAAGACCATCACTGTTCAAAGTGTATGCATCGGAGCTCGAGCGAGGACGTTCATGTGAGTTGAGAATAGCCTTTTCTGCCATTTCCAGATTCAGGTGGGTCATCTTCTGTGCCACCGCCACTGGATTTGCCATCATGCGCTGATGTCAGGGTGCTGCTCCTTGGGGAAGGGAATGCATAAAGACGCTGTTGGGCGAAACTGTGAGGATTGCGTTCTTTATCCTGGACGAGTCGTAGAGTCCGAGAGCATCTGTCAAGATGGAAGCGGTGTTTTTTGTCCGCTCGTGTTGGAATATGCACTCACCTGTCATACACTCCAATCGCAGCCTTGGTGCGAGTCTGCCAGTTTGGTTCGATTGACCTATCCCACGACAGGATTTGTATACCTCCGACGGTCTGCCTTTCCCTAGCCAGTTCTGTCAAGACATGTTTGGCGCTGTGCACGGGATATAGATACCTGGCCAAAGTGGGCGTATATAAAATTGGTGAGTTCTATATGGATCTTGTAGTGCCCGAGTGCTCAGTGTGGACATGGCTGCCCCTGCACGGCGTGTCAAAATTCTCGAATAACTTGACGTATTTATAGAGCAACTTGGGGCTTCACAAGTGAAGGGACACATCCTTTGAAGCCAACGACTGTACTCCATCGTTGAGGATGTCGTCTACGACTCACCCGGATCCACATGGACCTTCTCATGTGAGTATTCATCCGTATATGTATATGATGTTGTCATATTAGATAGGACCATTACATGTCCCATGTTGACACACCATGTTAGACGTATACTCACGAGGAGCGACAACCAGACAAGGAACATTTGACATCGGGAGAGAATGGTGGTCACGTCGAGGTATCCGTCCGTTCCCATCACCCTTGAACCGAATGCTCACGCTCGCGTAGGCCGAGGTACCGTCGAACACAGCTGCCCCCGAGCCCAGTCACGACAAGGTTGGGGATCCCTACTTTTACCTCTTACCTAGTGCTGATGGCTATCGCAGTCACTGTCTCTGGCATCTTCTTCCAGTTCCCGTGAGGATGAGGATGCTTCAGGGACAGCTGACAGAGATGATGACTTCCTGGAACTTGTATCTCTTCGTTCTTGTTTCCCTTGAACCAAATTTTCACGCTCGCGTAGGCTGGGGGGTCGTCGAGTGTGGGTACCCAGTTCGGCTACGAGGCGGTTGGTGGTCACTTTATTTCCCCCTTTGCATCACCGTTGATGCTACGATAGCCACCCTCCCTAGAATCCGTTGACCGGGATCACCGTTCATTGCTGCTTCCGTTGGAGTATTTATCGCGGCGTCCATTGCAGCGTCGACCGGGGCGTCCAGTGCTGATACGGACAGATGCATCTCCGAGTGACGAAGTGGGTGCTCTTCCTGATGGATGATAGGATGTGATATGCAGGCGCTCACCAAACACTACAGCGCACATCCCGCCTCAAAGAGACTTACGCCAGGTTCACCCAAAAAATTCAGCGCGTGTACCATATCATGACAGCTCATTCCCACAAGGTACAGCAGTTGGACGACGTACAAGAGAATTAGGTGGGGCTATATTTCCTGGGTGCATGTGTAGTTCAATGCGAGACGTGTAGATTTATGTTGTATCGTCATTCTTGGGTACCAACCTCTTTTTTGAGCCTGGTGAAACCTTGGAACACTACTCGTAAATGTCGTGAGCCCGCTTCGTCGTACTTCTGTGTGATACAACAGAATATGACGCACGGTATGATGGACGATGCGCTCAACAACGCGTTGTCCATCTCCCACGAGCTGCTCCTATATGTAAGTGGGAGTATGTGCGCCGATCAATAATTGGAGCCAGATCAGGGCGCTCACCAATGCGCCATGAGGGGACACGAGTCTTAAAAAACAATCAGAGTCCCGGGAGGCCGTAAGGTCAGGAGATCATGCATTTGTGCTCACCTCTGGTACATGGATCTTCACCTTGGCCGCTGATGGCAGCTTTCGAGCGTTGGGGGCGATCTGCGTGAGAGTGAGTAGATACAGTGCTGAGGATTAGCAGGGAAGAAGATCACGGCAGATGCCGAGCCGAGTCAACGGCACCGCGGGTCCTCCAATGAAACGCATGCTAATCAGGTACTTCGGCTGAGCTCGTTGCAGGTGCACCGTGCATGTCCTCATGCATTTCATCCTCCAGTTGACTCTGCCTGCGACATTCCGATGGAGTCGTGAACGCACGCAACTCGCCAACGCTGCAGGCCAACTCGGGATGGGACAACACACGTAACATGTAGTCAGTACACCTCCACTGATGGTGGCGACACTCTTTCTGATCTCTCACGCATACCTTTTTTACACTATAGAATCCATCCTACCTCCCGCGAGCAGCAGAATTATGTGCTGGTCAGCGATCCCGCACCATCGATCACATCGTTCCATGGTGGGCACCATGTCCGATGGCATTGGTCATTGCATTGGTCATGAGGCGTTCGGGGCACCAACGTTCAACGGCCCTTGGGACCGCAGTATGAGTGCATTCATGCCTCGTACTGTTTTTTCCTGGGTGTGCTGTCCTTCACCGAGGGAACCTCGTCGTGTACGAGCCACTCACATCTAACGCATAGTCTAACGCGCTCTCCCCTCAATACCTCCATCGTGAACATTGTGGAGATGGTTGGCAGACGTGCGTTTAAGGGCCGGGTAGTCGTTTACGGGACCAAATCGAGTTTTCGGTCGTCGGGAACACGCGGAAATCGTGCTTGTGTGCGCTGCACAGTGCCTCGTCTGATTCCCCCTCACGTGCTCATTTTTCCTTTCATACTCGGACTAAGGTTAGTACTACCCACTTTTGATTTGTCCCACTCGCTTCCGTGCTATCACACGTTCTCTTTTGCATTCGCCACTAAACTGCCCTCGCAGTATGCACTGCTTGACATCCATGAGAGAGTGGGGGACATCCCACGTTCCCTAAGCAGGCAGTGCTCGCCCACTCAAGTCTACCGCATTCCTTCCAAGCACGCGATGGATCGTGCCGACGAATTCAACGGGAAAGTGGAGAGGGAGGCAATGACTGCCTTGGCGGAGGTTGGCTACTTCCGTTCCGTGGGTGGTGATACAATCAAGAAACCTGTTTATGCTTAGCTTCCCTCACAAATATCCGCAGCAGTCAACAAAACAGCCTTGGTCCCGCTCACGCCGCTCATCCGTTGTCCGTTCTGGCCAGTTGGCGCACCCCAAAATAGTGATACTGCTAGAGAGATACTTTCAGAAGCCAATATACATGTTGGCAATTATCGCAGGCTTGCCGTATGGTCCGACAAGGCAGATGTGAGTGTGGTGCCCATTCCGGTGATCTAATAGCAACTGGCCTGATGCATCATGCACCGCCCAGGCTTTCACGCCCATTACTCTGACTCTTAATCATGTCGCTGATAGTTGATACGCCGGACACCACATTTAATCACCAGATCTCCCCAGTCCTCTGCTAGGCTCCTACATTCTTGTTCGACCGCTTGCTGTTTATTCATCAATCAGGCGCCTCGCTGGTTGTCTTTCTCACTTACACGCAGTATCCTCCAGCTCGATGCAAGATTTGAACCATAACCAGATAAATCACCATGCGATGGGTGCGATCATTCAAACCACTGTTTGGTGATTGGTTTTATAAGCAAGCACAGTCGCAGAGATAGCTCTTGTCGTATATGATTATGGTAAGCAGTATTTGGTGCATGCTACCTTCTCGTTTTGAACAGACGGTCACAACCGTGTCGCGGCAGCCCTCACATTTGCGAGAGAGGTGTTTCATTTCTTACGTCTTGTCTCTCTTCGTGACTAATGGCATACGAAGGTAGACTACATTTGGGTATGAACGAGATAGTTGTCAGTCAATCTGTGCATCCCTGACAAAACCACAGTGTAAACACTGGACTTGGGTATCCACGCTGTTTGTCATTGTGCGTATATGGCCTGACCGTTGTGCATCTTTCAAATTGATCATTTGGATAGGTTCGCTATGGTAGTATTGCTTGGGCTGTGTAGGTCTTCCCCAATGTGTATTTGACACTGCTAACTTTGAATTCATTGTCCAGCATAGGTGCCATTGGTGTGTTCAAGGGTATTGGCTACACATTGTGATTCATCAGACTGACCAAATGGTAAAATCGCAGCTGGTAGTGATCTCTTGCCTGGGCCTGTCGCAGTCAGTCCTGCTTATTCTACCTGCATTCCACCACTAATGACCATATTCATATTTTGATAGTTGTAGGTGCCTTATCTTCACTGATGGTGTCCTATTGTTAATGGTTAAACAGGTGTAAGCATCTTGCCCTCCACTAGCCTTCTATAGGACATCACACTGCTTCAAAGGTACTGCAATAATCATGGTTTATAATTGGGGATATTTTACTTTCTTGGCTGCTATTGATTGTGAGCTATCATGTCCTCTAGTCCAGGTTTCCTTTGTGCTGATTTTGATCAGTGCTGATGGTTCTACGTGTTTATGCGATGTGGAATCAATCGAAATGGATCCTCACTGTTCTCCTCTTTCTTTATTCGGTGCAGATAATTTTTTCTTGTGTTTTGAGTGTTATCGATTACATGCCTAACAAGACCTTGATTGGTAGGTTCTGGGCAAAATGGAACTCTTGTGTGCGATCTCACTCAAACAGTATTGCTTTCCCCTAGCGGTGGTCAAGCAAACTGCTGTTTCGACATATTGTGATACCTATACGACGGGACCCTCGATCATATACAGGACAATCCCCCATATTGTTCTCGGTGCTGTGTTGGTGATCCTCAGTATTATTCCAACTGCCAAACAAGCAGTTGTAATGTACCGGTTGACAAAGCGCTGGCAGATCAATCGATACATGAAGTTGTTCGTGAGGGAAGGAGTACTCTATTTCATCCTGTATGTTTTCTTTCTCCTGCTCTGCTATCTATCCATGTTCACCCTTATGTCTCTTTAAACCACACTTCTGAGCTAGCACTCTGTTTATCGACATCCTGTATTCAATCCAAGCCGAGTTTACTGTCTACTATCCTTTGGATGCCCTACTCCTACTCAACAATACACTTATGTACGTCACCATGCCTCGGTTTATCATCGGCACGCGTGAATTGTATGACCGTGACCGTTGGAGGCGATGGCAAGGGATCGACTCTGGATTTGGGGTAATCTCCCAACCGGTTTTGCATAGTAACGAGACTTCATCTGGGATTGTGTCAGCGGATGTCAGCTCGGACAGCTAGATGGTGGGGAACAGCAGGAATGACGTGGAGACAATTATAGTCGGGGATAGTGCATGGTGTGACCGAGGACACGGGTCACTTCCACTGGGGTGTTGATAGTCTGGTAACCAGCCCAGTCTATGAGGCAAGCCGTCGATAGACGGTCTGGTAAAATTCATGGAAATTTTGGAAGCAGAGCGGATTCTCAGGGTCGCGTGACTGCCAACCCCATTTTTGACTTGTCTGAGAGCACGTGGAAACCAGATAAGCCCAACGTAAATTGTTAAGTCTTAATTAAGTCCTGTCTAAGTCCTTGCTACTCGCGGCACGGCTCTCCTCGAACGATTGGGTATTCTCACTCATTGCATACCCCGTCCTTGATCCCTCCTGGCTAGCAGATCCCGTATCTACTCTGACATCAACAGTCACGGTTTGCGCCCGAATATGCGCTCAAATGACACTGACACCATCCGAGAAATGGTCACTGGGGACGACATCTCAAATAGCCAGTCAGAGCGTCTTTCGCCATCAAAACGCATCAAGCAAGCCTTGGAGATCCTGCGAGTTGGATGAATCCCACTACTCGATTTCTTGATCA
>JBBPMX010000617.1:0-11020 GCA_038090515.1 Pulveroboletus cf. viridisquamosus
TGTAATCACATTCGGACTCTTATTTCGGATAGTAGCTTCTTAGCACCTCAGTCTTCTTCGTCAGAAGCCTGAGGTGAGTTACTTTAGCACCCAACTAATAACCTTATGTATCTAACTCCTACATAGTCCTTTCCCCTTAGGTTAGTTGACAATGTCAGTCTTCTTCGTCAGAAGCCTGAGTCCTTTCCCCTTAGTCTTGCGACAAAAGGTTATGAGCCCCACTCAGCTCTAAAAACCCTCGACGCAGATAATACTGAAGTCCCTAGCCAAGACAACTCCTCCTTCCTTCCTGAAATATGCCCAGTACTCCCTCTGCCTCTGCAAGCCCTACAACCGGGACAAGAAATGTTCTAGTCACTGCCTCCAGCTTGTCTTTGACAAGAACCACTGCTGCCTCAAGCCGCCTCTATGACATCACCCCCCTCGCAGATGATGGCTCGAACTACCAGATGTGGAAGTTCCGAATCCAAAAGGTCCTAGACATATGAGGGCTATGGGAAGTGGTTGGCGGCTCTGACACGTCTTGCCCAGATATGGCAACACACCCAGATGATTACCTGGAATGGAATCAGAGGGACAGGGAAGCATCTGCCCAAATTACCCTAATGCTCAAAGATGAACCACTCAGTGGTGTCCTGTTTGCGAAGTCAGCAGCTGAGACCTGGAGGAAGTTGAGCGAGCGATATAAGGGCAAGGGGAAGTAAACCATAGCCTACCTCATTGGAGAATTATTCTGTGGTACCCTCGTCGACGACAGCCCACTAGAACCTCAACTGAATGCCATGCGTCAAAAGGCCTCCATCTTGAGTTCACTCGGTCAACCACTCGACGACTCACTCATCGCCATTGCTATGGTAATTTCTCTTCCCCAGTCCTACTCGACGCTTTGCACCATCCTCATGTTGACAAACGACAAACTAACAGCTGAGACTGTGATCTCGCAAGTCCTCATTGAGGAGCGGACCTGAAAAATGTCGCAGCCACACACTGCCCTAGCAGCAAAGAAGGGTGGCAGTGGCAATTCGAAGGGCAAGGGAAGAGGAAAAGGAAAGGCAAGGGAAAGGGGAAAACTCACTTGCTACAGCTGCAAGGAGAAGGGACACACCAAGGACAAGTGCCCCCACAAGAAAGCCGACGAGACGAAACCTTTGACAGAATCCAAGAAGGAGCGAGCGACAGAGAAGCCGGACCTTACTGCGAAGGTTGCCCACCTGCTCGAGAGTTCAACCTTACGACTCTTCATGGCCCAGGCTGGACCAGATACCTCTATAAACGATTGGATCGTTGATTCAGGTGCCTCTGCACATATGTGCTGCCAAAGGAGGTGGTTTGCCACTTACAAGGCATTGACACCACCAGAACCCGTCATCATTAGAGATGGCAGGTCCATCATGGCAGTCGGAAAAGGCCAAGTCGAACTCGACATGCATGGTACCTGCAATGGTGGGCGTCAGACCATGTTTCGCGACGTTTACTACGTCCCAAACTTGGATGCAAACCTCATATCAGTTCCTGCACTCGCAGCCAAGGGTCTCCAGGTAGTCTTCGACTCAGCTACCTGCAAAATATCAGCAGGCAGCACGGTCATGGCCACTGTTACGATTTATTGTTCTACTCTTTTCTTTTGTCGGACTCATCCCTCCTCGCTTAGTTCTCTTCATACTAAGCTCGTAGTCCTTTCCTATCACGTGTCAGATTCTTCTTTGATCTTCCAGAATGTTCTTAGCTTACTCAGTAAGCTCTTTTTGCTATTGGCTTGCTGACTCAACGATCAGTAAGCAATTGTTCTTTCATGTTCTCTTCCTTTCTATATGATTACTCAGCCTCCCTTCGTCCTCATATATAAACCCTAAGTAGTTCCCCTGTACTGTAGCTTAGACCTACTTGGGTTATAACATCCTATTCCTTTTCTTGTGTCTCCGCTCTACACCTGAGTGAGTGCTTTAGCTCCTGCCTGCGTCCCATCCCGATCACAAGGGATTGTTCTTGGTCCACCCGCTTCAACGGGCAGTCAACTGTCTGGCCCCCACCTGGATGAATCCTTGACCCTATCATCTGTAGGGTACCCCCTTGCCTTAGTGTCTTAGGATCTTACCAAGTCCGCGCTCGACCCTTTGGGATCAAGCGTAACAAAAGGTCTAAGCTCTCCTGCTGTGGTTAGCACCACCTAAACCGCCACCATATCTTGACGAAACCCCCCCAGCCTTGCTGATAGGATCTTTGGACCTACCAGAGAACGCCCACCCGTCGACTCCGAACCCAAGCCCCAATCTTCTGAAGAAGAACACCCCCCATCATCACCGGACCTCCGCATTACCTTTCCCCAGGAACAACACGAGGATCATGCCCTCGCCGCCCTTTTCTCAGAAGGAATATCCATCCCGAGAGAACCAACTCCACCATCCCCCACTCCCATAGCCACCCACCAAACCCTCCCCAGAGCCCTTGCCAACGCCGAACAATGGGCAAGAACAACCTGAGTCCAACCGCCCGTACAAAACCCACTCCCACCATTCACCCCCCCACCAATGGCCACCAAACCAACTGAACTCCATCTTGGGAAACCAGATGACTTTGACGGCTCCTACGAAAAAGCCATCCCATGGCTTAACTCTGTTCGATTCTATCTCCTCACAAATGAGGATCTCTACAACACCGACGCAAAGAAAATTGCGTTCACCCTCTCATTCATGAGGAGCGGATCTGCAGCTACCTGGGCCAATACCTTTCGAACCCAGAAACTTACTAATCCCACCACTGGATTTGGGACGTACAAGAACTTCCTGACAAGTTTTAAGGAAACCTTCCAACATGAGGATACCATCGCAAAAGCAGTTAGGTGGATGCAGGACACCCGCATCTCCAAACTCTCTGACATCAACGGGTATATCGCCGAGTTCAAAAACCAAGTCTCTCTCAGCACCATCAATGACAACATCATCCTTACCAACTTCTTCGCTGCTGGAATACCGGACCCCCTCCATCAACGTATCTTTTCTATGGACACCCCACCAGTTACCATTGATGAATGGTACAAGAAAGCCGTCCACTTCGTCATCCAGTGGGAGCGAGCTGACGCCTATAAGAGGAAGGGAACGTACCATTACTTCCGACCTGCTGTGTCTTCTACCACCTCCACAAAGGATCCCAATGCCATGGACGTAGATGTCGTCAGGATTGGCAAGCTGACCCCAGAAGAGAGAAAATGATGCATGACGATGAAACTCTGCTTCCGCTGTCGCCAATCTGGACATATGTCAAACGCTTGCCCCACTTTCCCAAACCCTGGGAAGAAGAAAGCCTCCATCAAAAAGGTCGCTGAAACTCCATCTCTCCCGAAACTCGAACCTGTACCTGACGACGATGACGAAGAAGACCCCCCTGAGGAAACTGTCAAGAGGATCACCTTCTCCGGATGGGGAAAGGGTTTTTGAAAGGAGGAACGCCCCTGACGCACGTTTCCTCCTCTAACCACCATGTACTAGTAGCTAAAGATCCCCGTGCTATATGAATCCCCTTTATCTTCGCTACTGGCCAGAAAGCCGTCAAAACTCGCGCCCTCATTGACTCTGGAGCCACCCGATCTTGCATAGACTGGGCCTTCGTAAAGAAACATCATATCCCGCTCGCCCGCCTCCCAAAACCTATCCAAGTCTGGAACGCCGATGACACCCCAAACAAGGGAGGGCCCATTAAATTCTCAGTCACCATGCCCTTTTCCATTGAAGGTTTATCCTACTCCGAAATGTTCCATGTAATGCACTGTGGAGACAACCCCTTCATCTTCGGGATGCCCTGGTTGAGAAACGCCAACCCTCTCATTGACTGGTCCACCTCCACCCTCCTTCTCCCCATCTCGGACACCCTAACCCCCGATACACCAACTGAGTCGCCCCTGGAAACCAAGTGGCTCATGGAGCACGCGGCAAAAGTTGCGAACACCCCAGATCCCGTCCAGATCCGCCATGTTCGAGTAGAACAAGATTGGGATAGCATGTTGTTTGACTACCTCCAAGATTGGGGGGGACATAGATGGCCCACGTATAAAGAATGAAAGGCTTGGGAAGACCAAGTCATTGTTAAACGTCTCACCACAGCAACGGATCTTGCCATCGAAGCCCTCGCAGAAAAGAAGGAGATACGCCTCCCGCCCGAGTTTGCTGACTTCGCATCCGTATTCTCTAAGGAGTCTGCCAATCACCTTCCTCCCTCTTGCCCCTATGACCACCCCATAGAGCTCGACGAGACATTTAAACCTCGATCCGCCAAACTTTATCCCCTCACCGAGGCTGAAAAGAAGGCCACCAAGGATTTCCTTGATAAGAACCTCCGTGCCGGAAAGATCTGCCCCTCAAAATCCCCTCAGTCATCCTCCTTCTTTTTCGTTAAGAAAAAGGACGGGAAGCTACGCCCCTGCCAAGACTATCAATACCTCAATGAACACACCATCCGTGACACCTATCCCCTTCCCCTCATCTCCGACCTTGTAGAATGCCTCCAGGGTGCCAAGGTGTTCACCAAGTTCGACGTCCGATGGGGATACAACAACGTCAGGATTAAGGAGTCCGACTGCTGGAAGGCGGCCTTTCTCACCCATAAAGGCCTGTTCGAACCTACCGTCATGTTCTTCGGACTAACAAACTCACCTGCCACCTTCCAACGCTTCATGAACGACTCCTTCCATGATCTCATCACCGAAGGCTGGCTCGTCATCTACATGGATGACCTCCTCATCTTCTCGCTGGATGAGGAGACCCATATCGACTGTACCCGTCATGTCCTTAAACAGATGACGGAACTTGATCTCCACCTGAAACTGGAGAAGTGCGACTTCGCCACCCCCGAAGTCGAGTACCTTGGAATGGTAGTCAAACCAGGCGAGCTCGCCATGGACCCCATTAAACTCGCGGGAATCGCTGAGTGGCCTACCCCCTTGAAGGTCAAAGATGTCCGATCCTTCCTCGGATTCGCCAACTTCTATTGACGGTTCATCCCAGACTACTCTACCATTGCCCGTCCTCTCCTTGACCTCACCAAGAAGGACCACCCCTGGGACTGGTCCCCCGCATGCGCCAATGCCTTTACCTCTCTAAAAACGACATTCACGTCCGCCCCTGTCCTGCTTCTACCCGATCCCTCCAAGCCATTCTCCATCACTACCGATGCATCCAAATGGGCAACAGGTGGGGTCCTCCTCCAACCTGATGGCAATGGTGACCTCCGTCCTTGTGCCTACCTCTCCCAGTCCTTCTGCTCTGCCGAGTGGAATTATGACATCTATGATCGCGAACTTCTTGCAGTCATTCGTGCCCTCAAAGCATGGCGCCACCACCTCCATGGTTCTCCCTTTGTGGTTTCCATCTGTCATATCCGCTCCGATCTCCGGACCTCCGGACCCTTCACTCCTTCTCCATACTCCGTAATCCGGACTTTGTCCCATTATACCGGACTCCGTTCCCTTATTATTGGACTTCCTCGCTTTCCTTATTTAGTATTCCCTTTATACCTTCGTCCCTCCATTCTCTAGTTACGACCCTTAGTATCATCCCTTAGACCCTTCGCCACACCATATGCTTTCACTACGTATGCCTCCCGTCTCCACATGCTTCCCTCTTACCCGACGTACCTTACCATACGATCCTCCATTCCCCCGTCTGAACTTCGGACTGGACTTTAGTATATAAGTTCCCTGTACTCCGTTTCTGTATCTCAGTATGAATATCAAACCAGTCACCTCCTGTCTCTCGTCCGACTCCCTTCTCTCTTCTCCCTCTCCCTCTCTCCTATGAAATACGAGGACAGAGCCTAGGCAAGGGCGCGACACATAAGTCCTGCGCCAATGTCCTCCTAGGTACCCCCTTGCCGCTCCGAACTCCGTTCGTTCCTCCTTACGAACTTCGTATACTAATCTTCGGACCTCCGATCGGACTTGAGTCCGGAGGAACCGGACTTGACACCATCCTCATGGATTACAAGAACCTCACCTACTTCCGTGAGCCTCACAAGCTCAACCGCTGGCAGGCCCGTTGGCTCTTGGACCTCACTGACTTCAACCTGAAGTTCACCCATGTCCCCGGCTCTGCCCTCTCTGCCCCAGACGCCCTGTCCCGCCGACCGGACTTTATCTCCTCCGACGACGCTGACAACGAAAACATCATCCTCCTTCCCGACGACCTCTTTGTCAAACTTATCGACACGGATCTCGCCGACAAAGTTGCGGCTTCCTCCCCCTCAGACCCTGTCATAACCGATGCCCTCCACACGCTTGAGGGATCAGTGGCCTCCAAATTCCGCTCCCGTCTTTCTGATTGGGCCTACAATGCGGGTATCCTCACCTATCAGGGTCGTGTCTATATCCCGGATGCCCTCTGCCACGAGGTTGTCTCCCATGCCCACGACCACCCTTCGTCCGGCTACCCAGGATACCTTAAAACTCGTCAGCTTGTCTCCCGCGATTACTGGTGGCCTGGCCTCGCCTCCTTCGTCCGATGTTTCGTTGAAGGCTGTGGACCCTGCCAACAGATGAAGGCAAACATGCACCCTACGGTCGCCCCACTCACCCCCATCCCCTCCTCCTGCACCCGCCCCTTCCAGCAGATCTCCTGTGATCTCATCACCGATCTTCCCGAGTCATCTGACTTTGATAGTCTCTTGGTCGTGGTCGACCATGGGCTTACAAAGGGGGTAATTTTATGCCCTACTCGAAAAACCGTCACTGCGGAAGGGATCGCCCACCTCTTCTTCCACAAAGTATACACTCGGTTCGGGCTCTACGACAAAATCATCTCAGACTGCGGCCCACAGTTTGCCTCGGAATTTGCCAAATCCCTAGCAAAACTCATTGGATACTAACTTGCCCTCTCCACCGCTTACCACCCACAAACCAACGGCGAAACTGAATGAGTAAACCAGGAAATCGAAATCTACCTCTGTTTATTCTGCCACCAGAACCCCACCGAATGGGCAGATCACATTCCCATGGCTGAATTTGCACACAACCACCGCCCCCACTCTGTCACCAACCAATCCCCATTCTTCCTCATGATGGGATACGAACCCAAACCGTTACCCACGATCATCGCAGAGACTCCGCTACCCACTGTCAAAACCAGACTAGACATGCTCTCCCGCTCCCGTGACGAAGCCTTGGCATCCCACGAACTCACATGCCAAGTTATGAAATCACGGAACACCCGTGGATTCACCCCTTGGAAGCGCGGAGATAAAGTCTGGCTAGAAGCACAAAATCTGAAACGTTCTCTCACATCCCCCAAATTTGCACCTAAACGAGAAGGACCTTTCGTAATCACTGAAGTCTTATCTCCCATCTCCTTTTTTTTTTTTTTTTTTTTTTTGATTCCATTTCCGTCCGGTTGGGGTGTGACACTCTATGTGGGACGTAACTAGACTAAGTAGACTAACGGGGAGAGCCCCGTCTACAGGGAGGAAACTGGCAGGTGCCGTGAGGCGAGCTGACGATGCTATAGATAACATGCACCCGGACTCCGAGGAGCCTGGGCGAGCAGGAAGGTAGGGGGGAGGAAGGGGGGTGGTGGGCCAAAAAGCCATCCAAAGTACCTACTGTAAGAGTAATCAAACTATCCTACTATGCCGGCGGGTGAGTGAACAAAGGGAGAGAGAAAAAACGAGGGCAGGGGGGGTGGGGGGACAGGGGGCGCACAGGTCTCAAACGGTATGAGGGAGCAGGGGGGCCTGAAGATATAGGGGGGTCAGACGACCGAGAAGGCCATGGTGACCAGCTTGCCGGGGCAAGAGAAAGCAAGGACAAGGTCGCCATTGCTGTCAAGGCCCACATAGACAGGCGGCCGGCCGGCGGCGGTCACCATAATCACCTGGGGGACGTCATCAGGGATGGCCTGGACGCAAGAGGGAGACATTCCAGAGTCGACAGCGTGGAGAAAGGCTGGACAACAGGGGTCGTCCAATACCTGCTGGAGTCAGGCAATAGAGGGGGGGGCGGTGCGACTCGAGGTGGAGGTGAGAGAGATGGTGGGAGATGGGGAACAGGCTGGATGAGGTGGGAGGATGGTGGAGGCAGCGTGGGGAGAGCCCGGGGGGGAGGGTGAAGGGAACAGGGTTGAGACGTCCGTGGGCGCTGGGGAGTGCCCCGGTGCACAGATGTAGCGCCATGCCTCTAGATCAGCCACACGCTCTGTGAGATCCTGAATCCGTGATTGCAATTTCGCCATGAGGCCCACAACATCCATGGGAATGGCACCCTGCGGCGGGGGCCGAGAAGAGGGGAGGGATGCGGCAGGGCCTGGGGGCGCTGCCTTGGAGGGGGGGGCAGATGGAGCCAACGAGGAACGGACAGCAGTCCGAAGATGCAGCAGCATGTTGTTTTGATACAACTGCACTATGGAGGGGAGAACTCTGCCCGTATCAGGGTTAAGGGCAGAGGGGCGGAGGTGGCCTTTGAAGGAGTGGAAGATGTCTACAAGCCACCTAGTGGCCCAAGGGGAGTCCGCAGGGCACACAATGGGGACGGTGGGGATCTGAGAGATGGTCCCCTTGCGGGGTCCAGTCCGAACGGTCCAGGACCAGGAATAGGGATGGGCGGCAACATGGCGAGCAACAAAGGCGGGAACAGCTGGGAGGGCAAATCTGGCACGAAAGGAGCCAGAAGGGAAGGCATGGAAGTGCTTCCCGATGTCAGAGAGGTGAATGGTGCAAGGAGCAGAAGGGTCGCAGCGGTGGGCAGGGGGGGGACCAGTGGGGGGTGGGGATTTCCCATGGGTAGATGGTGGTGGTACGAGATCAAGAGGCATCCTCCCATCTCCTACCGCCTCCGCCTCCCCAAGACCTGGAAAATCCACCCCGTGTTTCATGCTTCTCTCTTATCGTCCTATTGTCAAGTCCGGTTCCTGTGGACTCAAGTCCGATCGGAGGTCCGAAGATTAGTATACGAAGTTCGTAAGGAGGAACGAACGGAGTTCGGAGCGGCAAGGGGGTACCTAGGAGGACATTGGCGCAGGACTTATGTGTCGCGCCCTTGCCTAGGCTCTGTCCTCGTATTTCGTAGGAGAGAGGGAGAGGGAGAAGAGAGAAGGGAGTCAGACGAGAGACAGGAGGTGACTGGTTTGATATTCGTACTGAGATACAGAAACGGAGTACAGGGAACTTATATACTAAAGTCCAGTCCGGAGTTCAGACGGGGGAATGGAGGATCGTATGGTAAGGTACGTCGGGTAAGAGGGAAGCATGTGGAGACGGGAGGCATATGTAGTGAAAGCATATGGTGTGGCGAAGGGTCTAAGGGATGATACTAAGGGTCGTAACTAGAGAATGGAGGGACGAAGGTATAAAGGGAATACTAAATAAGGAAAGCGAGGAAGTCCGATAATAAGGGAATGAAGTCCGGTATAATGGGACAAAGTCCGGATTATGGAGTACAGAGAAGGAGTGAAGGGTCCGGAGGTCCGGAGATCGGAGCGGGTATGACACCTATCACGAAAATGGCGTCCACGGCCTGAATTACCCGGCTCCACCTCCGGAGTTAATAGAAGGCGAAGAAGAGTATGAAGTCGAGAAGATCATATGTCATAAGGGACCCCCGACCCATCGGCAATTCCTAACTAGGTGGAAGGGTTACACCACTAACGAAGATTCTTGGCAACACGAATCCAATCTGACTAATGCCAAGGCCATCCTCAACACTTATAAACGCCTCCACCCTAAGACCTTCCATCAGTCTCATCCCTCCATCTCGGTCAAAGCCATCCGTACCATGACCACCAACCCTACTTCCTCTCGCCCCCATGTCACATCACCCCTTGTCCCTCAGAGAGTTATCACCCGACAACTTAGCCAGAGTCCTCCGCTAGACAATCAGCGGATGGCACCACCTTCACCCCCTGCTGAGGGCGTTGAGTCTACTATCCCACTACTTCTTCCGCCTGACATTGCTATTGATACGCTTCCCAGTAGCCTCTCCACCGAGTCGTCAGTGATCCCGTCATCCCCACACTCCACGACCTCCGGTGATTCATACTTTGTCGCCCCAGTAAACGCCCCTCGCCACATTGACACTCCCCACCCCCTACCTGGTCGAGGAGACCGCATCGTTTCCTTCAGCTGGGGAGACCCCACAGGACGTATCGCCCCTGATTGCACCAGGGAAGAGACCTTCCCCACGGAGCCCAACCTCCCATTTCATGCACACCGTTTCCGGGAAGGATACCTGGATGAGGAATATCAACGTGCTCTTCGCATCCACCTCACGAACTCTTGTATTGCCCTACCCATTGACCGCTTCCTCCAACCCGGTTCCCCTCTCATGTTCCTCACTCAAGCCTACTGCCAAATCGCCCGTATCTTTACTGTCGCAGAAGGACTTCGCCTACCCGAACATGTCATGCAGCGGTCACTCCTATTCTCCGCCCGCGACCTGGGAATGGCAGCGCTAGGAGGTCTTGCTTACCAACTCGACCTGGGAGATTGGCTGGAGGAATTAGACAGGTATATGGCAGACGTCGCCTATGCCTCCTTACGTGCACGGAAAGAAGAACAAGGGGAATACATCCCTTTTATCCCGCATGGTCATATGGACCCTGACGACACAGTAACCACTAGCCCCAATGGACGGAGCCCATGGGAGGAATTTGAGTTTTGGAAGGACGAGCTGTTTCCCCTCCCCAAGGACCACCCACTCTACGACCGAACCTGCCACTACTGTCACTGTCTCGGACACTGGTGAGCCGAGTGCATCTACTACATATGTCCCACCTGTAAGGTCCGGAAACCTCATCATCCCCAATACCTCTGCTGTTGTGAACGACTCGTCGCGTTCACCGAGAACCGAACCTAACCGTCGGCTGGACCAAACCATAACCCTAGAGAGAGGAAGCTGATGACGGAGCTACCCGGCAGAAGGAAGGAATGCCCGTATCGTGGGCTAGCCGGAGCAGGAACCGCCAGAGCTTCTTGAGGGACGAGGGCGAAAGCCCTTAGCAGACAGAGGGAGCCAAACTGACAAGTGGCTAAAGCTGGGGTTCCCGGC
>JBBPMX010000620.1:0-10954 GCA_038090515.1 Pulveroboletus cf. viridisquamosus
GAACCTCGTGACCTTCCTGGCCAGAATTCTCCGGCTGTCCATGAAGTGCTTGACTTGAGCTAAGGTGTTGGTGTTCTGTCCGCATCAATTGAGAATTATTGGGGATGGCAAGGGGGGTGTGTTCAGCGAGTCCGGGCGAACAGTACATCGCCACCATGGAGAAGTTTTCCCACGACTAAAAACTGGCACCTTATTTCTCTTGACTATCCTCTCTCAACTTGGCCCTTGTGCCCATGTATCATATCATCTACCTTCAGAAATCCTAGTTTTTGGAGGGATGGAAGACCTTTCAGGTGGGATTTCTTGTAGGGGTAAAACCCATCTCAGAGGTCTAACATCACAAGAAACTGAGAAAGAGTGTATGGCCATGTATGTAGCTGTCATATCACCTTGCTTGGCAAGGTCCTGTCTCATGTCAGGTTGTCTGCAAAAACATCCACATGTACAAATAAAGCTATATTTTGCATTTTGTTAGCTATCCAACCAGTAGCAATTTCCTGTTTCCCATCCAACCACATCAGTGATGTAGTAAGGAGATATTAGGGGTGTTAGTCCTTGAAAGTCACTCGCTGTTCTGTCTGCACTTTTCACTGGCATCTCCAATGCAGTTGTGTTCAGGTGGCTGATGATCATGTGGAGAGGTCTTTAGGGCATGTCTTTCTTGTTGAAAACCCAGTGATTCACTTTCACTTCAGGCTAGGGTTTTTGTCATTTTGCTTTTACGTCTCTTTCACCGTTTAGGGTTTCCTCTCACTTTTCAGGTCATGTGACCATGATGTCATATGTCACATGACCGCGGATAGTCTCAGGTTACATAACCCGATCCAGGCCATCATGGAACGTCACCTGATAAGTGTTTCATATTGCTCTTACGATAGTATTCAACAATATCATCATTTCATATTGTCAGGTCTGGGTCCACAGAAACCCTTGACCCTATGACTCAGTGGCTTATCACGATATCCAATAGCTTATCTTCACCTATAGCATTTTACGCTCTTATCTCTTCAGCCTATAGTGTTTAGCTCTCTTATCTGGACTATCATCCAATAGCAATAGGACCTCACTTGAGGTCCTATAGCATTTCTCTCTCACCCATTACACTATCGGTTACATAATTGCCTGTACTTTAGTATATAAGGCAGGCCCTCTTGGGCCTTGACCGGTAGCACAGAATAAGTATATTTGGGCTCATTTAACCGTTCACAGTTATTAAGTGTCAAGCCTACCCACTCCGCTAGTCCTCCACAAGTCCACTATAAATTGATTATCAAACCTTTGCTATATCAAGATCTTCAAGTTCCTCAACACCTGCCCCTAATAACAGGTTAGTGTTTTTTACTGTTACCTCTGCTAATACCTCGGAACTAGATTCGTTCATGGTGATATCGCCCACGAGGAAGGGCAAGCCGCTCTCCTAATCATGAGCCTAGGAAGTGGTCAGAGAATGACAGAGGCCGTTTAGGCTTAACTCCTCTTCTCCCCTTTCTTCATTTCTTACATAGGAGTTACCGAAGTCCTATAGAAGCAGTCGGAGATGGATAGGAAGGCTGGACTTGTGTCCAATGGCATATCAGTACGCATTCCTTATGTCATTTCTTTACCCTATCTTCGCTTCATTCTCATTCCATAACTTCATGCCATTTCCTTTTCCTGTTGTCGCATATTCCATTCTCGATATGGTAGTCGACTAGTGCTTATGTAATCAGTGTTACATCGGCCACTTTACTGTAGAGTCTTACCTTAGTGACTTATACTGAGGTACTACAGGTAATTGGTACTATACCAATACAGTGACTTATACTGAGGTACTACAGCACCCACCTACTTGTTTCAACAGGTTATGAGCCCCGGTTGTGCTCAGTAGCCGAACCTCAAGTTACTCAAAAATGGAATTCTTCGAATACTCCATGGAACTCTCCCGCGATGGCAGCAATTGGACAGAGTGGTGCACAGCCACCACAGAAGCCATAGAAGCACACGGACTGCAAGATTACCTCAACAGATCTATGGCACACTCAGACCGGCAGTCTGAAAGCCTCGCGATGTTAATTATAACATCTCCTATTCCAGATTCCATTTTAATGGACATGCTCTCGCTTGGAACAGCATACAATGTTGAACAGGCACACTACAAGCTACAGAGGTTAGGCTAGTAGAACTTACATAAGTGCAGGTGATTGGTTGATATGTTCACACAAGGTAGTGGTAGTTGATCAAGAGATGATTTTAAACTCAGACGACTGAGTCCAAATGTAAGTACAGCTGAGGTAATACACTATACTAGGTAAACTACTGTACTCTACTGTGGAACGGGGCTGGAACAAGTCATAGCTCGTTTAACACTCCCCCTTGCTAAGCAGCTGGTTAAGGCGCGTGAGCAATCAGAGATAAGACATGACCTAAGTTTGTGGGTGACCATAAAAGACTAAACCTAACTGTGATTGGAACCGCTCGAACTTGATGTGTCCAAGGTTCTTAGTGAACATATCTGCGGGATTAGTGGAACCTTTAATAAAGAAGAGTTCAATCTTCTCTTTGGCTACCCAATCTCTAATACTGTGCCAGCGAATATCTATATGCTTGTTTCGCTTTTCAGTCACTGAGTTGGAGGCCATGAAGATGGATCCTTGATTATCACCACATATGGGGATCGCTTTGAGCTTGTATCCCATTTCACCAAGTAGTTGGCAAATCCATATCACTTGGTGACTACAATCAGATAAGGCAATGTATTCTGCCTCAGTGGAAGACAGGGTGACAACCTTTTGCATTCGGGTCTGCCACGAGAATATGCCACCAGCTAGTTTAAGGAACCAGCCAGTCTGAGAGCGCCTAGTGTTCAGGTCTGAGGCCCAATCTGAATCAGTGCAAGCAGTGATACCATCTCCAGAAGCACCATCATAGATCAGGGAGTAGTGGCGAGTACCAAGTAAATAGTGACAGATATACAGTGCTTTGTTTACATGATCTTTTGTGGGGTTGGCTGCCTGCCTAGAGAGGGCAGTAACTATGTAGGCAATATCAGGACAGGTGCCCAACATGATGTAGAGCAGAGATCCGATAATGGACTGAAATCATGAGCAAGTTCCAGGATCAGCAGTTTGATCGTTATCTAGGGGGTAATACCCCTGAGGTAAGGGAGTAGGAGTGGTGCAGGCATTAAGCATGCCAAATTGTGCTAGGACTTTCTCTAAGTAATTGCACTGATTAACTAGGATCTGGCAGCCTGAGTGGCGGATGCGCATATAGAGAAACTCGGTAGCTACACCAAGATCTCTACATTCCCACTTCTTCATGAATAGGGACTTGACCTCATTAACGATCTATCACTGCTTGCACTGATTTAGATAGGAGCGGTGCAGGCATTAAGCATGCCAAATTGTGCTAGGACTTTCTCTAAGCAATTGCACTGATTAACTAGGATCTGGCGGCCTGAGTGGCGGATGCGCATATAGAGAAACTCGGTAGCTATACCAAGATCTCTACATTCCCACTTCTTCATGAATAGGGACTTGACCTCATTAACGATCTGCTTGTTGGGTCCACAGAACATAGCATCATCTACATAGATGATTGCAACAACCATTTGGGTGCCACATTTTCTGTAGAGAAATAAGCCAGTGTCTGACTTAAGGTATTCAAAGCCAAGTTCTTTCATGGACTGATTGAGGGCTTTCCACCATGCCAATCCAGCCTGCTTGAGACCATATAACGCCTTGAGTAGGCGGAGAACTTTATTCTCTTGGCCAGGAAGTTTGAATCCCTCTGGCTGTTTCATGTAGATCTCTTCGTCCAGCTTGCCATATAAATAGGTGCTATGGACATCTACAGCTTCGATATGCCAGTTTTCCAGAGCAGCTAGCACGAGCATAAGCTGCACTGTCTCAAAGCGCACAACTGGAGAGAATATCTGATTGAAGTCGAGTCCTTCGATCTGGGAGAATCCCTTTGCGACTAATCGTGCACGTTTTTGACCATCTGGTTTGACATTGAAGACCCATCTGTTCTTAATGACCTGCCGGTTTCTAGGGCGGTCTACTAACTCGTATACATCTCGCTTTTTAAGCATCTCCAGCTGCTTGCAGCATGCAGCCTTCCACTCCTTCTGGTCTGCAGTAGGTAGTTTAAGGATGTCCCTAAATGTCCACTTGTGAATTGGCTTCGATCTTGCAGAATCGGCCAGAGAGATTGCCTTCGACATGAGAAATGTAACCAAGTCAGCTCCCCCTTCCCGACATAGCTGCTCAACATCTTCCTTGCTAAAAGTGGTAGGAGAGACTGGCACTGCGTCAGCGGGGGTGGACGGTGCAGGTGTGCTCGGGAATTGACCTGGCATATCTTCTTCTAGAGGGGGTTCTTGCTCAACAGAGGGACCAGGTTCTGGTTGCTCAGGCTGCGGATTTATTATATTGCGCCATCATGTAGCACGCTCTATTTCCTTCACTTGCTCCACAGGGTGTCGGTCGTTACCATACACATTGCTGGGCCTTTTGGGCACACAACATTCATGCTGGGGGCGTGCTGGGAGTGGGTTAGGATTAGGAGGGCGTTGTCTCTTTCTGGGTCAGCAAGGTGGTGAAGGAGGTTCTTGTCAAGGAGAAGGTGTTCTCGGAGGTGGTGGAGGTGGACTAGGAGGTGGGACTGGGGGAGGAGTCGGGAGATGATGAGGACGAGGACGATTGGGGTTGTCCTCAGTTCTAAAGGGAGGAGGAACCTCTAAGGGCTCAGACTCTTCAACCTCAGGAACAGGGTCTAGTGCAGCAGGTTGTCTGCGAGGTGCAGTATTGCACTTAGGAAATCCCGCTTCATCAAATAGAGCATGCACGGAAGTAAAGATGACATTGTTGGGAGAGTGCATAAAAATGAAGTTGCTCTCATGTCCAGGAGCGACGCCTAGGTACACCATCAGCTCTGACTTAGGGGCCATCTTGTTGGTGTGCATATCCTGAGGGATGAATACATATGCTGCACAACCAAACATGCGCAAGTGGCTGATATCAGGCTTATCCTTGTGAAGGAGCTCATAGGGGGTATGCCAGTTATGTTGGCGGAGCGGTGTCCTATTGTATAGATGGCATGCATGGGCCATTGAGAATTCCCACCAACTGTCTGGAATACAAGCCTCAAGGTGCATAGCTTCAGACTTATCCATGGAAGTGCACATAAAGCATTCTGCACGACCATTTTGTTGGGGTACATGTGGGGTGCTCTGGAATATATGTATCCCATTGTCGGCTAGGAGCTTATCGAAAGCATTTGACTTATACTCTCCCCCTGCATCGGACATCCATCCTTTGATTGTTGCATTAAATTGCATCCGGATCATTGACATGAAGTGCTTGGTTGCCGTCAATGCTACATCTTTTGTGCGCAAAGGTGTGATCCATGCAAAGGATGTTTAGTCATCCATGAAGGTGATAATATATTTGTAGCAGTGGTACGACTCGATGGGGAAAGATTTGATATCGGAGTGTACAAGTTCAAATGCGTGAGTGGCTCGTCGCACATTAGGTGGGTAGGCACGATTAGGCATCTTGCCTAGAGCGCAGCCAGGACAGATTTTGTCCTCCTCTGTTGTGCTAATCTCAGGGAAGTCTCGCGTATGTTTTTGCACATGCTTCAAAACCTCCTTAGAAGGGTGACTGAATTGGTGGTGGAGTATATCCCAGGTAGGCTCAGTCTTAGTGCAAAGGTTGCTAGGTTTAGGGACGCTTTGGAGAGTGTACATATTTGGGCCTAATGGCCCTGGAGTGAATGGAGCGAGTAGATCTCCATCTCCATACAACACATCAATCTGTGCAGCGGTTCCCTTCACAGTAGCTCCAGCACATAGTAGGCAGCCTAGGGAAATCAGGCACACTTGTGAGTTAGGTAGGTACCCAACATTGAACAATGAAAGAGTTTGGGTGCGACCCGAAGAGTCTCGCCATGGTACAATCACATGTCCTTTGCCTTCTACAAAAATTATGGAGGCAACGGTGTGGACTGGTATACGATCAGCACCTTTAAGGGGCGTGAACTCAGTATAATCTGAGCAATCGGGGGTGAAGTGCATAGATGCACCAGAATCGAGAATCCAATAGGGGGCCTCAGGTTTTCCACATTGCGCACATGAACTATCAGAGCCATGGGTGCAAATAGTGTCATCCATTTGGCAATGTACTGATACATTCGATGTATGTATATACAGTACTACTCAGCTCCACTGCATCGTTTCGCACATAAGGGGTAGCAGCGGCAATGGATGAGTACTGGTGCAGCAAATAGGGAGGATGTACTAACCTGGGATTCTGAATATATTGGTCGTAAAGACCTTGGATCTCACTATCAGAACTGTAGATGTCCACCTCATCATCGGAGTCCCACAAGGTGGAGGGAGCAGCCATAATCTGGCACTTGCGGGAACGTTTAGAAGGAGGAGGAACATCAGAGTCCTTCTCATCAAGACAGGACCAATCAATCTTTTTGACTGATTGTGGAAGATGGACGGTGGGCACCATAAAGGTATTAGGGGAGGAGGTGGCAGCATTAGACATTTCAACATCATCAACAATGGTTGACAACAACTCGGGAACAGACAGGTCCAGGCGATCTAAAAGAGGGTGTGCACGATCAAGAGAGCAAATCATCTCACAGGTGGGCTGGATCTCAAGCCTATGGGTGAGATTGAAAGCCTGTTTAATCTCTGGAAAGGCCGGAGGACCTTGGAGACCCTGGAAACGAGTCGCAGGAAAATGGGCAGCAGCACGAGGATCGATGACAGGAGAGATAAACACATGGGCGGGGGTGACAGCAATGGATGTGAATTGCGTCTCATCCTCAACAAAGTTGAGGTGATTGTGGTTGGCCTTGCCTCCATGCTTGCCATGGGAACACTTCTTCCCCTTCTTGTCCGCGCTGTCACCACCCTGCTGCCCTGAAGGCGCTGGATTGGACTGCTGCTGGGACTTGAAGGAGGGGTTACCCTCTGTCTTCCTCTTAACAGCACTGATTTTCTGGGCCTGTTGAGACCCAGAACCATAGCCTTTGCCATCCATGTTGGAGCGCTGCTCCCAAGATAATGTGGCAGCTGCCACAATTTTGTTGACCATAGGGTTGGCCTGTTTCCCATCGGCATCCTTCTTCTGTGCAAGCATCTGCGCAACCACGTCTGTTACGAATCCCCTTGCACCTAACTATTTCCCTCACACTCTTTTCCTCACTTTCCCTTCTCCTCACGTTCGTTACGTCACGTGACCTCCATGAGGCCGATCACATGACCGATCACATGATGAGTCCAGACCCTGACGTCATCTATGACATCATGCCTCAAGGTTGCCACATGGCAAACCCTAGAATACCCTAGACCCTCAATCTCCATCGGATCTCCACGGCAATCCTGCCACCTCCTAGATCTCCCGATCCGATCTAATCCCCTCCTTGTATCCATTAGTATATATTGGATCTCGATCCCGATCCTCGGATCTCCGATCTTATCTCCTAGGACCACGATCTAGATCTCAGGGCTCGCCTCCTTGCAGCCTGACCTCTTTAATCTCTGTCCTTCCATTCCTTTCATTACGCTTACCGTATCACAGTCCTTACCATGTATAGTAGTGTATAGCTTGGTCTGTGTGCAGACCCAGGCAATATATAAGGCCAGTGGCCTAAAGCTGGGAACCCCAGCTTTAGCCACTTGTCCTAGGTTCCCCTCTGTGTGCTAAGGGACTCGTCCCTCGTCCTCAAGGTAGCTCTTTGGCGGTCTCTGCTCCGGCTAGCCCACGATACGGGCATTCCTTCCTTCTGCCGGGTAGCTCCGTCATCAGCTTTCCTTCCTTAGGGTTATGGTTTGGTCCAGCCGACGGTTAGGTTCGGTTTCTCGGTGAACGTGACGAGCCGTTCACAACAACGTCCATCGTCGGAGACAGCTTCAACAGGACTATCATCACCTGGATCTTGTCAGGTATCTCGTACTTGGCAGTCTTCAACTTCGTGAACTGATTTTGGAGGTGCTGGAACGCCTGCGAAGGATGACTGTTGGGAGGGACCTGAACATCCATCATGGCCTTGAACTCTGCATAGACTTGTGGGAGGCTGGACGTAGAGTAGTCGCTCTTAAGAGCAGTGAGGAGGTCGAAAGCTGTACCGTGATGCGAGTATTTGATCTGCAAGACATTGGTCATGTTGAAGGTGATAGTGCCAAGTATGCAAGTATTTGCCTCACTCCAACGAATATAGAAATTTTGGGTTTCCATGTCATCAAAGCCATCGGGGCCAGGAGGAGAGGGTGCGGGTAACTGAGTGCACCACATGCTGCCAGTCGAGTTGAGATAGGCAAGCATGGCCGGCCACCAGGTGGCGTAGTTCTGCCCATTGAAAATGGGGAGACAGGAGAAGGTTGAGTTGTTGTTGAATGAAGACATGATTCTGTATGGGCAAAAATGCGTCAGAATGACATAGATTCCCCCTATACCTAGCAATGATGCAGCCATAGATGGCGCAAACAAGCGCTAGAATATGCTCAAGCATCTAGATGCAGCTCAGTGGATGTGAGTCCACCAGCGCAAACTAGCACTTGAATACACTCGAGCAGCTGAATGCAGCACAGTGGGGGTGAGCCCACTGGTGCAAACTAGCGCTTGTTTATGCATGAGACAACACTGCAGCCAGAGTAGCTAGCAGCCATAAAGGTGCTTTGCTATCGGCACAAACTGTCGCTCATTTGCGCTGAGCCTTTAGCTCAATGTAGTCCAGGTCTAGCTAAATCAACTCTGGCACAGCCACAAGGGCGCAGCCTGAGGATCTGCTGCTGAGCCAGGGCTCATAACCTATTGAACAGGCACACTACAAGCTACAGAGGTTAGGCTAGTAGGACTTACATAAGCGCAGGTGATTGGTTGATACGTTCACACAAGGTAGTGGTAGTAGATCAAGAGATGATTTAAACTCAGACGACTGAGTCCAAATGTAAGTACAGCTGAGGTAATACACTATACTAGGTAAACTACTGTACTCTACTGTAGAACAGGGCTGGAACAAGTCATAGCTCGTTCAACAGGCTACAATACTCTGCACATATGCAATGATGCTGTAAAATGAGCCGAGGAGATGAGATGCCGCACTCAGGCAAGCTCAACTGCACCTGAGGTGTGATTACCCGATTAGGAAGGCGTGCACATGGACTATGCTGCAACTGCACGGATTCGACCGGACTACCTCACGGACTCAAAAGATACCCAGATTCTTGATATCAGACACCCTTATTTCTGGTGAAACCTAATGGAGGTATTTTTCCTTTTGATTATTTAGGTTTCTCCTACTAAACTACCACATCTTCGCTTGAGGGAGTGTGTTGTTGCATATTCCATTCTCGATATGGTAGTCGACTAGTGCTTATGTAATCAGTGTTACATCGGCCGCTTTACTGTAGAGTGACTTATACTGAGGTACTACAGCACCCACCTACTTGTTTCAACACTTCCCCTTTACCATTTCCTTATGAAGATTGCTTGTTTCGCTTCGGAGTTGATCGGACTTCACGCTCACATCTTCGCCTACCTTATATATATATTCCCTTTCACTTCTGGGCTCTCCTCAGTCATTCCTGCTACTCCTTGGGCAGTGGCTGAGTGGGCAATCACTGCCCTTTTACTTAGATTTTTCACACAAAATTGATTACTCTTCATTTGCCCTAGCACGTGATGTCTCCCATCTCACTGTGTGTTAAGAGCAGGTCTCTCAGTGTGTTGTTTGTCACTGATGTGATTGTTCATCCATGACGTGTCACTGTATTGAGGCACCTTTCAAGTCCCTCTCATGTAAGTCAGCTTAAACTCTATTGTGCTGCTATCTTTCATGCATTGCATGTAATAGGGTGCTATGGCCAATTGTGTCATGTTAGCATCCCTCTCAAGCTATGCTTGTGTGGCCTCTGTCCTGATTGAGGAACAAGTGGTTCATTGCTGTTTACTTGAGCTGCTCATGAATTCACATTCGGAGATGGTTTATGCACCAGGGGAAGTTCTAGACCTCTGTCTTGATCTACTCCCAGTCTCCCAAGTTCATATTCATCGTAATTGCCTCATGCGTGTCATCACTTACTCTGGTCATGCTCCTGGTATTGTCGATGGCCCTGCTGTCAACTTGAAGATCACTTTACTTTGTTGCTCATTAACTTTTGTGAATCCATCTGTCCTCACACTTGCTGATGTGCAGTTTCTGGTTTCACTTCTACACAGGTTTGTCTACCATTTGCTGACCCTATCTGTTACAAATGAGCCCTGTTTCAGATTGTTAACAGTTGAATTAGCATTCATCTTTGGGCTCCCCCCTGCATAAGTGTGTCCTATCTTTTGGGATCTTGCATACATCTCGAGTTTGTAGTTGTAAAGAACATGGGTTAATGTACTTATCAACCACTTGTGATTGCTTTTCCACTTTCTTCAGCCATAGTGGCTGTGGGGTTGTTATATTCGGTGCTCTGCACCCTGTTCTCACTCCTTACTCACACTGGTGAAGTGTACCACAGATGAGTAATGTAGGAGTAGTATGAGAATTGGCCCATCACCAGAACGGGCCTCTCCTTTTTATCTACCTACCATGCATGTGATTACCTCATATCACATGCACTCGTAAGTGTGTAATCAGGGGTTATTACCCTATTTAGTATCTACAGGGGCTATTGCCCCTTACACCCTCCCCCAGTAGAGCCAGCAGTGGCTTGGAAAGAGAGAAAGCACAATTAATATATATTCAAGGTAAAATAAGCATGAGATAAATGTAAATATGCAAACATGATATGTCGAGATGGTTGAGATACAGAGAACAATTGTGTTGTGAACGGCTCGTCGCGTTCACTGAGAAACCGAACCTAACCGTCGGCTGGACCAAACCATAACCCTAAGGAAGGAAAGCTGATGACGGAGCTACCCGGCAGAAGGAAGGAATGCCCGTATCGTGGGCTAGCCGGAGC
>JBBPMX010000621.1:0-10950 GCA_038090515.1 Pulveroboletus cf. viridisquamosus
GCCAAGGGTGATACCCCTGCCGACACAGGTACACCAGTCCAAAAGATGAAAACGGCATCGCTTCGAATCTTCTGATCCGGGTCGCCTGCTAGAGCCGTTGCGTCGTCGAGTTACTTCTTGCGCTACTTAGGGTTCCGCACGGGTCACACCGCGGGTCGGAAGGCCAACACCGTACCCGTACCCGCGAACACCGTACCCGCGACGGGTACGGGTGTACACCGACCCGTGGATCTGACGGTGTTGAGCGAGTGTTGTATTGTAGCTCTAGACATTGCACATATTGTATGCAAGACGTATATAGGGCATCATCATACTAGCTATTGCATGTTGTCCTCGTCTTTCTCTGGCTCCTTCTCCTCCTGCTTGCGCTTTCGGCTCACAACAGCACCAAGAAAGTCTTCCATGGTGAGTAGGTCATGTCTCCCCCAAGCGCCAAGGCACAAGAACGCACGGATTGTAGATGGAGAGAGTCGGTTCCGCGTGAAGTGGAGGAGCTGTCGTCCTTGCGAGAAGACACGTTCCACTGCAGTCGATGTTGCTGTGGTGGGATAATGACTAAGGGTCCAAATCGCAGCGAGGTGGACTAACTCGGAGCGCGTGAGGTCAATAGAACTGGCAGTGCAAACCAGATCTGTTTCCGAGGGGCAGGCAGCAGATGATGCGGTGGTAGTGGAGGTCGATGGCATGCGAGACGGCACAGCATCATTGAGAGGCTTGGGGGGGAGCTTGAGCCTGATGATGGGCATCGTGGATCACCCTTCCTGCAACATTCCGTCTGGCTTCAAGTATCATACCAAGGCCTCAAGTTCGAACTTCTGCGTTGGGCTTGCCACCCAGGTATGCCTGCGCTGCTGCCCTAGATCCACAAGCATATTAGACACGGTAGTAGCATGTTACAATGCACACTCATCCAGTATTCTGTCCATCCTTTGGGGTTCATGTTCGCTGGAGCTCCATTCGAAGGCCCGTATGGTTACGCTCGAGGTTGTCATCGATCCTAGTCAACATCGGACAAACATGGCACGCCAACCCGTGAAACACCGTCCAACCCGCGGTAACGGGTACGGTGTATGCACGGGTCCAGCTTTCCAACACCGAGACCCGTACCCGTGGAACCCGTTAAGGAAACACCGCGGTGACACCCGTACCCGTGCGGAACCCTATTGACCGATGAGGCCGAACAGACGACCAATGCGCAGGACAGCTGCGCGATGGTAAGAGAATTAATGTACTCAAGCTGATAGGGTTCGAATAAATGGGAATGAAATCTCTCACAGGTACCGAGTGTGTACTCGGCCAAGATGCAGATAGTTTCGGCGAAGCCAACCAAATGTCTATTGTCTCCAGCGATCTGCAGCAGTCTCGTCCGACAGCTCCCCAAACCATTTATTCAGAAACGCAAATCCCAGCTCCAGTGGGTCTACATTCAAGCATGGCGAACGGAACAATGGAGGCTAGTATCGCTCGATCTCCGTAGCATCAGTTACCCATGAGTTCGCACCAACGTCATCCGCATCCTCCCCTCAAACTGGGATCGACTTCATGCTACACTATGGACAGCCCGATCATTACGGAGTCTGGACCAAAAATCAAATATAATACAAGAATGCATCGCTAGTCTGCCAAGCCTCAATACCAACCTTGCCAGGCTAGCCGGGAATATCTGGACTTACCTGTGTGGCCACCATCCTGCACTGGACCACTGACATGGCACCTGACAGGTATGTACTAGCAATCCCAGTTGTGTTTATACCAGCGCTTGTCGTTGTTAGCTGGATACGTATGTCTGTCATCGCGAGCCAATTCCGTGTCCTATAGAATATACTTATGTAACAAAGGCGTATCATATATTTTTGACTGGTAACCGGATCATTCTGATCCGACGCAGGAAAGACACCTGGATCTTTATTGACATGGTGCCTGTGTCACGACGCCAATTGGATTGCGTCGGTAATCACCGGTTCACCAGTCAGCTCCCCGTTGTCCGGAACCCATACAGTAGGACTGCGACAATATACATTAGATGTCTGAGTACAGGGGACATTTCATTAGACTTGAAGGCTACATGAAGGTTACACGAGATGTGGTGGCGATACTAATATACGGATATTACGGTTCAGGCTGCTCGATGATGGCGGCTACAATCAGGATGTCAGCCTATCACACATAATCTCGACAACCAGTACTAGCGCTCTCCGTTTCCTAGTCCCTGGTTGAGTGTCATTGAATGGACATTAGAGCCCGATGTCAACACGGAATTGTAAAAGTAGAAGTGATACGAAGGAGAGCTGGGGGATAATGGCTCTGTTTCTTGCGGCTGGGGGGCAGATACGTCTTGGCTGATCAAACTCGCGGTATCAGCGAGGGTGATAATGCTATCATCTGCCCGGTGTCATCTCAATGTTCACATGCGCGCGAGTCGCATAGCTCTCTCACCATCGCTGATCTGGGGGATGTGCGGGTTGTCCACAAAAGGGTTGGTAGCATGTGCAGCTATTGTATTGGCAACCTCGATGATCGTTTGCTGTTCTTCGGCATTCAATGAGCCAGGTAGCTCGATTGCAATACCATCTATATTTTTTCCCGCACGGGCTGCATCTGGTGTGTGACGGCAACTCTGGCGCTATTTACATGTAGGGTACCTCGATACTCACCATTCACAAGCTGGATCTCCGCGGTCGGAACTGCTCGCATTTCTTTTTCCCTTCTCTGCATCCGCTCGGACGTCTCCTGAGCAGGAGAGGTTCATCAGTGCCAATAGATACTAGACGTATCTGACGAACTAACTCTGGTTTGGCTGTACAGAGACAAGGCCGCGGCATAGAACATGCGTGCAGCCCGATAGCCAAGGAGATATTTGACAGGGTTAAGAGTCTTCCGATGCTTCTCTAATTTTTCTTGCTTCGCTGTCAAACTGTAGGAACATGAGCAGACAAGGACAGACAAATCAACGATAACAAACTCTTCATATTTGAGCCTTGTGTTCAGAAGAAACAGGGGGTTTGAGGAGAGATCGACGCCCATCTCCTGAATCTTGATCATCTCGTCCAATGTTGCAGAAAGAAGCAGGCTGCCTTTGTTGACAATCCCATTGACGCCGTCGTAGCGTGCGAGGGGGAAATTACCCTCCTCGAATTTGTTGGCAGCCCCGAGATCTAGCGGGAGGATCACGGTGGTCGAGCCCGAGGGAGCCATCACAACCTTGGGAAATAGCTGAGTGGACGAGATATAGGAAGAAGTACGAGGCCCACGCCTCGGCGCGCGTTGATAAGGCTGCGGTTACGTTTCCGACTAAGATAGGAATGGATTTTATCCTCAGGTCTGCCGCACCTACTCGTTGATGGTCCCAGCCCTGGAAAAGCAGTAAGATATGGTGTCGAAAAACCACTCCCTTTAATTTAAATTTAAAAGAGTTCCTGAGGATCCTCCTATGTTATGATGAAAGGAAAATCAACAGAACTGGAGACATTCTTCTTTGAAAGTTCCCTCGTAGGATTAAGAGTCCAGTGTATATATGTCGGAGTTTCGGAGTTCGTTCAGCGAGCATCCAAGTGCCCATCTCACTGAAAAACGGACCACCCTAAACTCTTTATGGAAGGCGAAATTTACATAACGAGGGCTAACACTGAAGCTGGACAAGCTCATTATTATGCAGTCTTTTTATTGAGATGGACAATTTGGCAAGACCTCGGGGAAGACCACATAATCGCCCAAGCTGGCTGATGCTTCCAATCGTTTTACTGATTTTTCCTATATCTGCTATATCCACTAATGATATTTTACTTTTTATTGGAAATATTTTTATACGAGATAACTCACTCTTCATGTGAATAACCCACTTACTACTAAGAATGTGTGCAGGAATACAATGGCTTCCCGGTAGTAGATATCTTCAAGCGTAGGAAGGGCACACCAGGGCCCGCAAAGCATGGCATACCTAAGGATCGTGTATTGTCTCTGGGAGCACACGCGACATAATCATAATATATCATGAATGGCAGAACAGCACCTAAGTAGCTGGAGGATAAGGTATAGCCGGAACGCCTCTAGCGACAAAGATGATCCGACGGGTCCAATGAGAGGCGGTCCGAGTGACTCGATCAAACAGATCCTCGTCGATATCCACGGGGCGGGCACGTAATTTACGGCTGTTCAGCCCACGACAAATTTCGTCAAATCGAGAAACTACTTCATCCATGTTAGGGCGTTTCGATGGATCAGCCTGGATCATATCCGCCACCAGTGGCTTCACAAACTCGAAGTCACGTTTCTTCTGGATGAGATCAACAAGTCAAACCAGAGTGTATAGTGTTGTAGTGGAGGGCTGACCAAAAGGAAATCCTTCCTGATAGCGTTACCAATGTAGAAAACGTCTGTAGCGAATGGGTCGCGCGGCTCATTTGAGTTCTGAAACTCGGGAACGTCCTTATCTCCACCCCAGATTGGCACCTCTCTGGGATTAGTGTCCAAAGGATCATATCTGCGAGAAAGCCCAAAATCGATGAAATAGTATTTAGGAGGTCGTTGAGTTCGTGTAAGGTGTTTGGCATAACCACTACAGTCCTTTTTCAACATGGTCTCCACGGGGTGGAATGATTCAGGATAGAGATCAACGGGATCGAGCATGATATTCCTGTTCATGCAATCCCTGTGACAACATTAATGTAAAAATACGACAATTGTTGTTCCACACACCGATGAGCTACGTGGTGCTGATGCATGAATCGCAGCCCCTGAAAGATATTCAACGTGTGCGCATCTCGGCCACAAATGCATGTTACCTCAAACAGTTGACGGAAACATTCGACCGCCTCTCCAATTGTATCAAAATTTGGGTTAGTGTAAGCTCGAAGTAGAGGCATGACCACAATGGCAACATCGTCATCGCCGTCCAAAGTGAGGACATCATAAACAGGAACGCAGTGGTTGGCAGGTTGCGACGCGAGAGGGTTGGATGAGAAATATAGTCCAATATCGATCTCGTAAGGATGATCTGTTCGCCCCACCTGCTTAAGAGTAACTACCCTACCATCCGAGATTCGAGTCGCGTCAATCACTTGGCCAAACTAAGGCGCAGAGCTAGTTAGAGACTCGGTACTTGAGAGAATTTGTAACCATACCTCGAGCCTCTTCCCATCCTCGCAATTAGCCAGGCTTCCCTTCGACGTTTTCCATGAAGGAACCCAATCAGGAGAATATCGAGGACGCAGCAGATAACCAAGAGTATTGAGCTGCTTGTAGCGGTCGCGCCACCAGACTTCCCTAGAGTCTAGCTTTTCGGGGAGGTGACGGTCGAGTGTACCCCAAATAGCGAGTTCTTTTTCGGCACGCTGAGCGTTCAACTTAGTTGCCCTCGTCGTGGAGAATTCGACCATGAGCCTAAGTGAAGCGGTGCGCACTTCGCTCTCTTCCCACGGGACAAGACGAAGTTGAATATGGCGTTATTTCTGTTGACCGGGTTGCGCGCAATTCTGACCGCACTCCATTCTGCACGGCCACGCGCCTTATTCGCGTGGCTGTGCTGCAATGTTTGTACAACCAATAATTCGTATACTGTAGCTTACCACCCAAAAAGTATACTCGCCGGGATAGATCCCCGGTACGACGGGGTTGACAACCTGGCAAGGGTAGTTTCATCTGACTCGCCCCATTTACTCCGCTGGAACATCATTTCGCAGTTGCCTTCTGCGACCAAGGACACGAGTAACGCAAGATGATTAAGTATATGAGATATAAGTTGTCAGGGAGCGAACATATACCGCCTAGAATGATGGGTCAGGTATAGCCGGAACGCCTCTAGCAACGAATCCAATTCGACGTGTCCAGTGGGCAGTCGTGCGAACAACCCGTTCATATAAATCCTCGTCGACATCTACCACACGCGAACGGAGCTTACGTTGACTGAGTCCTCGCCGGATGTTGTCAAACTGAGCGGCTACCTCATCCATTTTGGGGCGCTTATCTGGGTCTGCCTGAATCATACTGCTAATCAAGGGCCTCATGAATTCAAAGCCGCGCTTTTCCTGTGGATTCCAGATCAGAAACCGGAGAGTTTGATTTACAAGCGGTGAACTAGGCAGCTGACCTGGATGAAGTCCATTTTGATTGCGTTACCAATATAGAAAACATCAGTAGCGAATGGATCGTGAGGCTCATTGGAGTTCTGGAACTCGGGAACCTCCTTGTCGCCACCCCAAATCGGTATTTCCCTAGGACTAGTGACGGAGGGGTCATAGCGCCGAGAAATTCCGAAATCGATGAAGTGGTATTTCGGGGGTCGTTGAGTACGCGTGAAATGCTTGGCACTACTAGTACAGTCCTTGCTTAGATTGATTTTCACAGGATGAAATGACTCAGGGTAGAGGTGAGCAGGATCCAACATGATGTTTCTATTCATGCAGTCACTGTCCAAAAAGTAAGATACTGGTTATTCAACAGACCGATCGGCAACACGATGCTTATGCATGAACTGGAGTCCCTGAAAGAAATTTCAGTGCACAGTTAACCGCAACAATAAACTCACGTTACCTCAAAGAGCTGGCGAAAGCACTCTACCGCTTCACCGATAGTATCGAACTTAGGATCATTGTAAGGTCGAAGTAGAGGCATGACCATGATGTGTGTATCGTCATCAGCATCCAACGTGAAGACCTCGTAAACAGGGACGCAGTGGTTTGTATGGCGTGAGGCGAGTGCTTGTGAGGAAAAATATAGGGCAATATCTGCCTCATACGGGTGGTCTCCTCGTTTTATACGTTTCAAAGTGACCACTTTCCCATCCGAGAGTCGAGTCGCATCAATGACTCTGCCAAACTGGGACGACGTGTAGGTAAATACCAACAATATGGACAGAATCCTGCGCACCTCTAATCTTTGGCCGTCTTCACTGTCTCTTCAGTACCTGTTCGTTGTTTTCCACGAGGGAACCCACTCGGGAGAATAGCGAGGACGTAGCATATATCCGTGATTGTTGAGTAGCTTGTACCGATCACGCCACCATGCTTCCCTAGGATCCAGCTCGTTCTTTGATCGACTTCATTTCTTCCAGTGTCGCTTTAATCAGAACATTGCCCTTGCTGAAGTTGTCGGGAGCAGTGTAATACTCTGGAGGATAAATATCTTGGTCATACGCAGAAACGGGGCCAAGGTTAATTGGGATGACCGCAACGGCGGGGCTTGTAGAGGCCATCGACTGATGGTATTTGGAGGTGAATCAAAAGTGTGGGTAACGAACCAGACACAGTTTCATTTGGGGATTATACGGGGGATTGAGGCCACGGGAAAAAATATAATTCGGCCAGGAATGAATAGTTTACATCTTCGAGCGCCTCATATGATTTCTTCGTCGATGTTACGCGATTCTGTGAAACGAAAGGATGGACATTACGGCCATGACGTCTACAGAATAGATGACCGAGGTCTAGAGGATCCCCAGAGTGTGAAGGGCCAAGGGACAAGTAGGACTACGAATGCTTTCATGTTTCTGATATTCCACAAGTTATGGAAGAAACCCCAGCGCATGTCTCCGATTGAAACCCCGCGGCGATCAGTTGCAACGTGTCATTGTTGTGGGTGCGTATTTGTGTATATTTTAGCACGAGGTTGGTGTAATTCCCTTAGAGCACCAATGACACTCTGGCCGACACCGTTCGCGCATTCCAATACCATCAACTATGTCGCGGACGGTGGATGTACGTGCCCAGATTTCCTAGGGAATGTTGGAAGTATGGGGAACGACCGACGACATTCCACCAGAGGAGGCATCGATCTCAATGAGAACGAGGACTTCATTATTGATACGAGGGTCAAAGTTGGAGAGTCAGTACCTGTTCATGGCCCATGCACTTCTGCTCACATTATGATAGCCTGAAAATGAAAATGTCAGAATTACAAGATAACTGCAAGACTCTCAATCCGTTCAAAGCTTTCCTGAACTACGGAGCAAAACGATTATTTCATGCGACCTCGAAAGTTGTGTATATTTAGACCAAGGTCGGGTCATCCAACTGCTGGCTTGCAATACGCACTGAATGTATTATCTATTTAGCGCACTTCTGAAAGGATTCATCGAGAACATGAGAAGACCCACGGTGTGCAAGTAATCCCGACTGCGCAAATGCGAACAGTCAACGGTATGTCTTGAATTGATTACTCGATTTGCAGTTCCAACGCATATTTGGTTATACCCTAGGCCCACCACCACCAGGCGCAACAGTCGAAGGGATTGCAGTTTATCTGCCCAATGGGTTGACTGACGAGGCCGAACGAACGATCAATGATGCAAGGCAGACGATAGCTACTACAAACCCGTTTGATGACAACTCCCTCATTTCACAACTACGTGATGGTGAGGAAGTTAGCCTATTCAAGCGTGAAAAGACTGATAGGATTCAAACAGATGAGCACGAAATCTCTCTTGCAGGTACTGAGAGCGTACTCGGCCAAGGTGTGGCTGGTTCTGGCCCCGATGAAGGCAATCAAACGTCTGTTGCCTTCAGCGGCCTACCGCAGTCTCGTCCGACAACTCCCCAAACCATTCATTACCATATCATTCAAAACTCCGTGGTAAACGCAAATTCCAGCCTCAGTGGGTTCACATTCAGTCATGGTGAACGGAACAGTGTCGATCTTTTTCGCATGGTATAATACTGAGATCTCCGCAGCATCGATTACCCAGGGGTTTGCACCATAATGCCATCCGCATACTCCCATTATACTGTGTAACATCCTCCTGTAGCCATAACGAACGTGTAATTCTTGTGATCGCGTTTCCTACCTGTATGCCGTCGTGCGGGCAGCCGCCAGACTCAGAGTTGGTAAACTTCGTGTTGCACTATGTGTACGTCTCCAAAGATACGCGCAATATATTATATATTATATCGTCACATGTACAAACGCACCACGCTGGCAGGGATGGCGCACAGCTTGTCAGACAACACGAACTACCTACTCAATGGTTTTTTGTTTTCCACAACCTACGAATACATGAATCATGTCAAATTAGGCAACCACTTCTTCCACTCCAGATCGGCTAGTTGTTGCATCTCTCCTACCAGAAGTCGCACAAAGTCTCCCCACCCAGCTTCGCTGGGTCGATCAATTTTCACTTCTCAGTTCAGAGGTAAGGCAAAGTAGACGCAGAATCAGGGAGGAGTACATCAAGTTTGCATCGTTCGAGTCTTCTTTTTTGCGTTGGCGGGGCCTCATCGAGTGCGAGTCGCAGATAGTAAGACATCGCATTCTCTAGCTTTCAGCTACCCATAGTGACACCCGCCCTCACCCAAATTTCTCTGCTTTCAGCCCTTTAGGTGGGGATGATTAGCTACGGGTTGCCTCCAAAGGTTTCAAGCTCGCCCTTCGCGACGGAAGGTGGCAATGTACCTGAAAGAGTTTCGACCGCCATTAGAAAGGGGGTGGATAAACGCGGGGCCTACATGCTGTCGATTGTCGGCCCCCTGCTCGGTTCCCCGCTCCCGGCCAATGAGTCAGAGTTCTCCCGAGAAGACTTACGGTTTGCAAGAAAGGCCCCGGAGAGTAATAATAGTACGAGCGTACCGTGTATGAATTCTTTGCGGGGTACCCGACGCACTCATCGATGAACTTGACAGCTTCGTGGAGTCTTTGCTCAGCCGGCTGCCATCATCTCACAGTGGGCCCCTACAAAAAGGCCCTCATTTACTTGCAGCCGTTTCGATCGTTGGTTCTGTTCGATCGCAAGACAAATATGCCCATCGAGAGCCAGGACAGCCGTTCTGAAGCGCACATGACGAGCTATATAGCTAGGTCCCGCAATCAATAGCCCTTCTCAATGTCCATCTTGCTTGCGGAGCTATTATGGTAAGCCGTTGGCCTGCACCACTCCGGTAAGCCTCGGCTCTGACGGCACATTGGATTGTCCAGTCTTCCCCGTCCTTGGATGGTTCGGAGGAGGCAGGTCTTTCTCGATGCTACTGCCGAGGAGGTGCTGAATTAGTGCATCGTTTCCTTCACCTCCGCGCTCTTCACCTGTTTGCGACAGACTGGTGCAGGGGAAACACTCGTCCTGAAGATCGCGCAAAGACTCTGAACTCGTTCAGACAGTTTGCAATCTTCTGAGCTCTAAGGATACTCTTCGGCGGAACCAAACCGCTGTAAATCGAGACGAAGGTTGGTTGAATGTTCCCCCGCCCCTCGGCTACTGACTCTACTGGTAGAGATTACGTCGGGACCGAGGACAGAGTCGTTGGCTGTGCTTCTGTGTCTGTTCTTCGCCAAGGGAGATAATGTCGGCGGTATGTTTCGACGGGCTTGCCTCAGAAGAAACTTACTGTCCAGAGGGTTGCTTTGGACATCGCTACAGATAAGGCAATCGGTTCGGAAGGGACCGTCGCAGACGCATTTCATACCTTCACCTCGCACGCTGGTACGTCGGCCGTTCATAATTCAACGAGTCAGCTGGGCGTACGCGCAACCGTCCTGCCCATAGCTTGCGGTTTCCTTACATGGCTCTCGATACCATGGTGCTTTTAGTCCTGTGGCTTTATGGGGTTTTCGTAACACATTCCAAACGTGTTTACCACATGCACTGCATACTGCACTGACAGCCTCGCTGTCGACAGCACACTCATCGTCTAAATGCTTACTTTATTAAAACATCATTATGGGGTCAGGGGTGTCCTCACAACCATGCTTTTCAGAATCCTTGTTCCTTGAATGGCTTTCATCGTTGACGTGGCTTCCAGGTGCAGTTCGAGAATTACTCTATTGCCACCACCTGCGCCCTGACACGAAACAGGAGACAATTGGTATCATATACATATACTACGTTGGTTGGGAACGACGACCCGATGTGTTGGCCACAGTTGACCCCTCCGACGTACGGATGATGGAGTGTACCTCGCTGGCCAGGAGGCGTCTTATGTTAGCACAACACCTACGATATTCGACTGCGCGTTAATCTCTGTCCAGTGC
>JBBPMX010000622.1:0-10940 GCA_038090515.1 Pulveroboletus cf. viridisquamosus
AGGACAGGGTGCAGAGCACCCAATACAACTTTTTTGAAGTGTGAAAAATGTGTATTCACAATGAGTCACATGGTGACCCACAGCCAAGTGAAGTCGATGGTGATCAGACTGTCAGGATGAGGGGAAAACCCCTCAATGGGTAGCTCACGACCACCCAGGACTCCCAAGGAAAACCCAAGGGATCCCAAGGTCATCCTGAAGGGGGTAAAAACCCAGACAATGGGCCAGACACTGGGACTGAACCTGGGCCTAGCACTGCAGTAGCAGAGGAGGCACAGGCCTCCCAGACACTAAGCAGTGCCAAGGACAGTGGAAGAAGGGCAGTGGAAGCTGACCCTGCCCTCATGAGCCCATTGACTCCACAATCTGAGAACAGCAACTGTTCATTGACCTTGCTGGAGGCATCACCAGGCCCGAGGGCTGAGAGCCCAATCATATGGGCCTACATGGAGGGCATGTCGCCCCTGCTGAGGGACCAATCTGAGGGAGATGTACCCATTAATCCTGGAACAGCCCTTGCCACCATCGACAAGTTCCTCACAGGTGTGCAACATCAATGGTTAAGGTATGATGTGGGACCCAAGGGGTTCCACAATCATGGGATAAATCCCGGGCAGCATAATGCTGCAATGCTGGAATGATTGCAATGAAAATTCACAGATGACGATGGGACATCCGACCAGGTGATAAGCCCGGTATCCATCAAGGTGGACCTCATGTCCCATAGTGAGGTGGGTGGCCCAGTGAGGCGAGGGACAGCAACGTCCTGTAACCAAAGTGCCCCCGCCAGTCACACAACAACAAAATGGGGCTTCACCCCTAATATGCCAAATCAACCAGCATACCTCTCAGGTCAGGATTCTGACATCATGCGCCATCTGTATGGCACCCCAGGACAGAGGGAAAGAGCCCTCCTGCATCAAATGGCACGAGATCATGCTGTGGCAGCAAATAATGCTGTGGGGGATGGCTGACTGTCCATAACAGACCCATTCAGGGAGATCATGGTCATGATGCCAATGTGGGCCGACAACCTCCCCCATGCCAGGAGGAACAGCCTCACAGGTGACATGATGCAGAGGAGGGTGATTCTCCACAGGGAGGACCCCTCAATGGGGGTCCTCCAGATAACCCAGATGATCCAGGGAATCCAGATGATGGTAGTCAATCCGATGGCCAATCTGATGGCCAATCCGACATGAGAAGTGGCAGGGGAGAGCCTGCCGGATAACACCATTGTTGAAATTATCTCAGGGGATTCACCCCCAGTAATGCACACTACATGGATTACATGCAGCAGCGATACATGCAGCATATATGGGAACAAGTTGGATGACCGACTGGCCCAGTAGGGCCTGAGGTGAAGGCGATTAATCTGCCCAAACCCAGGAAGTATGGAGATCAGGACGACCTCGAGAAGTTCAACAACTGGCTGAGCCAGTTGTTGAAGTACTTCCATACATTCATATGCTGTACACAAGGTTGTACTTGGAGGACCTAGCCTCCCAATGGTATGACCAGGAGGTTGAATCACTGGATCAAGCAATCCAGTTCTGGTCCTTTGAGGACCTGATCACCAAGCTATTTAAATGTTTTGTGCACAAGACCTCAGCGCAGAACATAGCAGACTAGTATGACCACATGAGGTTTTCCCCTGAGAAGGGGGCCCTCACCTTCTACAATGACCTCAGGCGTCATGCATACTGGATGGTACAGCTCCCAGACAATTATTCGTTCAGAAGGAAGTTTCTCCATGGGTTGCCCCATACAATTATCTGTAGTATCTTTGAGGCTTGCGGTATATCTGCTGAGCACTCTAGCATCAAGGAGATCCTCAAGGAGATCTGGCGGATGGAAACTGCCCAGAAGGCTATCAGCCTGCATATGAGAACAAGCCACTTTGGCTCTGGGGGGAAAACCTCCCAAGGATGAAGTAGTTTGTACCCACAGGGAAAAAGGGTTGACAGGACCTCAGGTAATATGCACAAATTCGTGCATCATGGTAACACACTGTTCTGTTGAAAGACGGCCAACTCACCCAAGACTGTAAGTCTGGGCAAGGTGGGAGCAGGTGCTTTCCAGTCAAAGAGTCCAATGACCCAGATGAAAGGACAGTATCAACTGCTGGATAAGGGGAAAATGCAGGATCTCACCTGCTTCCATTGTGGTAAGGAAGGCCATATGGCCAACCAGTGCAATCAACCATGGAGAGACCTACCACCAGCGGGAAAACTGCAACTGTACGCTGTAGATGTACAAGAGGATGAGGGGGATGAACTCCTGACCAACAATGTTGATATTGCACTCGATGATGAGGTAGCAGCCCCTGTTGACCCTGAACATATAGCAGAGGCTACTGAGGGGGTCAATGATGACCCCACCAATGAAGGCCAAGTGGTTGATGACTGCTTCAAGCTGTATTCGGAGTGCTCAGACATCCAAGAAGATGATGAACCCATCGCCTACTTGGGTGCCATGCATGACCCACTGAACAACAACCAGTCTGTGTGGTGCGCAGCGATGGAGATCACCAATGGGGATTCACCCCCTTTGGGCCTTGGGCTACAAGGGGATGAGAACCCCCAGCTGAGATGGACATGGTCCCTGATATATGGGGTGATCCATGAGGGCAGTGACTGCCTCGAATGTTGGTGACGTATCGCCCATATCACGGCTAATATCGACAAGGGAGACCCTTCACTGAGCGCAGCCCAGTCATACCCATCGGAGCATGCTCGATGGGAGTACAACCAGGGCTAGGATGAGTGTGATCACGCACAAATGATGGGACATGGCCTCGATATTGACTGTGTCCATGCAGTGATAGCTGAACTTGCGAAACAGATTCACATTTTCGAGGGATACCGAGTGTTCCTCACTCGGAATCTCAGATCCAAGGCAGTATGGGCATGCCCACGTGTCTCATTTACTGGGTGAGAGGTCACCACATTATATGATATCATTGTAGAGGAGCTCATAGAGTGATCCCCACTCCAGATCAGGATATATCTGGATGACCTAGTGATCGAGACTGCACATGGGTTAATAGTCATCCCATGAGACGGACCACCTGATCTCATGCAGGTGCGGTTAGCTGCACTTAATGTAACATGCCAGAGTGTAATGGGGGAAGTTAACCCCCATTCCTTCAGGTATGCAATGCATACACGGATGGGGCCTGGGGATAACCCCGGCATGTGACCAGTGATCGCACCAGCATTGTGTGCATGTGCAATGGCCCAGATCACCATCAATGGGTGTCCAGCCTACACAATGATCGATACCGGTAGTACTGGCAATTTTGTGAGCCCTGCATTTGCGAAGGTCACCCAGATGGAGGTATACTCTCTCACACAACAGCTTACACTGCAACTGGGCTGCACAGGCAGCCACTTGAAGATCACCCATGGGGGTGATTCTTCTGTTGTCATTGGTGAATTTACCGCCCACATGTATTTTGATGTAGCCAATATTGATCACTATGATTGTATCCTGGGGATACCTTTCCTATGACAACACCATGCTGTTGTCAACTTCACATCTAACTTGTGGATTGTCTACTGTCCCCCTTCTGGATGAATCCTTGTCCAGTGCTAGGGGCACCCATCACCCCAGCACCACCCCGACCTCCCACTGACTTTCATGCCCTACAACAGTGTTCACACCTCATGAGGGCTCGAAGGAGGGGAGGGGAAGTAGTATGAAAACTACAAAATTAAAAAATGTGAATGAAAAATGACTGTAGCTTGCAGTCATGAGATTACATGAGGAGGATATACCCCACCTATGGAACCAATGGTTCCAGAAATACAAAAGTCAACTGGGAGGAGTAAAACAAGTGCTTCCCCCACTGTGGGAGGTGAACCACCAAATCCTGCTCATTGATGAAAGTTAGCAATATGCTTACCACCTTCTGCACTGTGCAAACGCCCTGAAACAGCAACTGTCAGATAAAATCTGACTTTACACCACTGTGGACTGGTGGGTAATGAAAAGTGTCCCACAGGCCACTCCGATGCTATGCATTCCAAAGAAAAATGGAAAGTTGCGGACAGTCATAGACTGCCGCAAGAGGAATGATAACATAGTGGAGGACATGACACCTTTCCCAGATCAGGACCAGATCCGAATGGATGTGGCCTGAGTGAAATATTGCTCAAAGATTGACCTGTCCAACGTGTATGAACAGGTCCAGGTGGAACCAGAGGACATCTAGAAGACGGCCTTCTCCACCATATATGGGACCTTCTTCAGCCAGATCATGCAATAGGGGGACTGCAATGCTCCCATGACATTTCAATGTTTAATGATGGTGATATCATCGGATGTTTTGTATACATCTATCTGGACAATATATTCATCTATAGCAACACATTGGAGGACCATGAATGGCACCTCCAAATTGTGTTTGAGACACTGGTGAAGACTAACTTCTACCTCAAAGAGGAGAAGTGTGACCTATATGCTGAGAGGCTGGATTGCCTCAGTCATTTAATTGACCAGAAGGGCATACATGCTGATAAGGACAAGATGTCCCACATCCGAAACTGGAGAACCCCTCGTTCATTAAACGAGGTCCAATGGTTCATTGGGCTAGTAGAGTATCTGGCACAGTTCATGCCAGATGTATCGGCATATACTATGCCACTGACTGGGATTCAATGGAACAGACATCCATTCCAGTGGAGGGAAATTCATGACCAATATTTCCAGATCATCAAAGATCTGGCATGTAAATTCCCTATCCTTAGGCCAATCAACCCAAGGAAGGATGAGCCTATATGGCTCATGTGTGATGCCTCCCTATACAGGGTGGGCACACTATATGGGCAAGGGCCCAATTGGAAAACATGCAGGCCCACTGGCTTCATGTCAAAGAAGCTGAGCGATGCTCAGCAAAACTATTGAACTTTTGAGCAGGAAATGCTCACAATCATTGAGGGACTCCTCAAATGGGAGGATAAACTTCTTGGCTTCAAATTCACAATTGTAACTAATCATGAGGCACTCAGCTGCCTCAAGATGCAGCATAAGCTGTCTGGTAGGCAAGTCAGATGGCTTAACTGCCTGTCACGATTTGATACTACCATCGTCTACGTGAAGGGTTCTGAGAACCTCATAGCAGACTGCCTGTCTTGCTACTACAAGAGTGAAGGGGGTGATACAGCCTCTGATGAAGAACCAGACTGGGCAAGCACTGATGCCCAGTTAGATCCAGCAGGGGATGATCTTCCCCTTGACCAATAGCAAGAGCTGAAGCTTGCTGCCATCAGTGAAGTACTGTGACAGAGCTCACATCTGAAGAAAAAGTGGGAGAACTGCCTGGTAGAAGCCCAAGAGATGGCTTCAGCCATGGAAAGGAGAGTCGAGGACACTCCTTGTGCTAGTGTGGAGAAGGATCCATCAATTCTCGAATCTGCTGAGGCCTTCAGGGCCCCACCCATCTTGTACAGGACTGTGCCTGATTTCTTGGACACTGTCCATATGGGATACCAGGATGACACCCTCTTCTCAAAGGTCATATCCCAGGTGGGGCATCAACCATGGTTCCTTACACAGTAGGGTCTCCTCTATATGAGAAATCGTGGCGAGGAGAAGGTACTATGCCTCCTGTGAGCTAAGTACAAGAGTGACATAGTTACCACCCTGGTCATCGACCAGGCACATAAGATGCTGGGACACTTTAGGTCCTAGAGAACCGTGGATTATATCCACAGATGGTATTGGTGGCCAGGACTTGGCCACAAAGTAGATCAGTTCTGTCGAACCTGTCCTATATGCCAGATTACGAAGACCAACAATCAATGGCCTCAGGGCCTGCTACACAGTCTGCCTGTGCCCGGGAGGCCCTGGGACTCCATTGCTATGGATTTTGTGGGACCATTCCCACTTAGCAGTAGACACAACTACCTGTGGGTGGTCCTGTGCCACCTAGCCTCTATGATGCACCTGGTACTGGTCAGCACTACCATTTGGGCTTCCGAGCTTGCAGGGAAATTCCTGCAGGAGGTAGTGCGACTACATGGATTACCGGAGATGATAGTTTCCAACCAAGATGTCAAGTTTACCTTGGCATTCTGGCACAAACTGCACTGCATGATGGGAGTTAAACTCCTGATGTCTACAGTGTTTCATCCACAGACAGATGGTACATCTGAACATGCAATCCGGAGTGTAGTCCAGATACTATGCATGCTGGTACAGCCCAACCAGAGGGATTGGGTAGACAAGCTGCCCCTCACCAAGTTTGCGATCAACTCAAGCATCAGTGGCTCGACCAGGTTTGCCCCATTTGAGCTGAACTATGGGCATATGCCCATTCTGATGCAACACATCTCGCAGGGGTCCATGTCAAGCACCCCAGGTGTACAGAAGTTTGTACACCAGGCCAGGGAGAACCTGGAGATGGCCCATGATGCCATCATAGAGAGCAGAGTGATACAGACACACCACGCAAATAAAAGGCATAAGGAGGGGACGGCCCTCCAGGTCAATGACTGGGTTTACTTATCAACCCAGAACTTGGCAATGCCAAAGGGCAGAGCTCGTAAGCTCGTACCCAAGTACATTGGACCCATGAAGGTCCTTGCGAAGGATGTTGTTAATGACACCTACACCCTGGAACTCCCTGAGGAGCTCCAGAAGTAGCATATTCATCTGCAGTTTCATATAGTGTTGCTATGTTGCTATGAAAAGAACGACGATGCACTCTTTCTGAAAAGGGATGCACACACGTTCTATGATGTCAGATCATCCAACACCAATGAATAGTTGGTGGACAAGATACTTGCCCACTGCTGGGAGGGCCAAACGGCCCATTTCCTTGTCAAGTGGAATCTTGGTGATTTCATCTGGGAGCCCAGCTCCATGGCATACATACAAAATGTACACCAGCTGCCTTGCAAGGCAACAAGTGCACTGAGGCACATGAACCCACTAAGTGGGTAGTGTAGTGGCTCAATCAACTGATCAACCCACAACACTAACAAATAAAATAACCCACATGACATGAAAAGAAAGACAACAAGTAAATCAACTAAAAATGACAAACAAGAAAACAATGATAAACAGTAGATACAAAAAATAACACTTACAAACAACCAACACCACCTCCGCTTATGCTCCCACCTTGCTGATCGCCTTCTCATTTTGTTATATAATATTTCCTTTTTTATTTTACTTTACTTATATCATACTGCATCTACCACCTCCTCTTTTCTTACCATCACCATCTCATGCACTTAGCATGTCCAAGCATACCTGCTCCCCTATCCCATCATGCCCATCCTCTCCTTGCATCTCTCAGTCCCCAGAGGGCATCAACCACAGTCGATCCCTCTTGTACAATCACACACCCCTTGAAGGCTTGTCTGCAAGGTTGGCCTCCTGTGCTGGCTGCCACAGCAGCTATACCATCAGCAGTGGCACCAAACAGCGCTGTGACCCTTCCTCGTCATGACAAGCATTGCCATCATCCATCCCCTGGGGGATGGATCTCCCACCCCCACTTGCCTACCCTCCATCATGAACGTGACTGCGAGGCTTGCAACATATATGTGTTGCACCTCAGCGCTGCTGTGGCCATCAATGCAGACTGTATTCCCAAGGCCATCCCTGACCTCGCTGACAACGTAGCTCATCTCTGTCAGTGCAATGCTTACACCAACTTGGTAGGTCGCATTGACCACCTCCAATGCGACCATCGTGACCTCTGCTCCTCACTTGTGGAGGCCCACAATGAGATCGCCCGTCTGCATGATGCCCTGGTTGCATCTTCGGGTGGCACCTCTGGTGCTCCCCCTCCCATTCCCATTGTGATGGCTTCCCAGCCACCTGCCTCTTCTTTCAGAGGGAGGGCACAGGCAGGTCCTGATGCTCCCCCCCCTTCTTCTTCCTGTGCAGGCTCTGCCTACAGCTCCCTCTTGCAAGGGGAAGGAGAGAGCAATCTCTCCCCTCCCCAAGCTTTCTCCCATCCTCCCCTATGAGGATATGATCATGGACAAGCCTGCTTCACCACTGCTCATCCAGGGGAATCTCTTCTCCGAATTCACCAGGTCAGAGTTCCTCCAGGGTGTCCTCATCCTAGGGGACACCATTGACTCCAAGGGTGTACGCACCCTCTTTGTCAGAATAGAGGGAAACCTCTATGCATATCAAGGGGAGCCCCTCAAGGCTTCCCTTCAAAACATCTCAATGGGAATCCGAAAAAGAAAAAAGAGGCCATGAATGAGACAGCCTGAGCCTCCAAGGATACAGGTGCCCAGCCTGCTGAGACCATCCCACCACCCGCTGCCCCAGCACTCAAGGAGCACATCACATCCAGTTTGGCTACCACCACCTCAACCAGTGTCAAGGGAGGCACTGCGACCCCTCAGGAGCACATTGCTCCATCTACTCAGGAGCAGAGCTCCAGTGCACCACTTTTATCATGCATTATGGACCAGCTGTCAGGATCCTTGTACACTGCTACCTAAAAGAGGGGTAGCTCCTCCAAGGGCCGACCACAAGGCCCAATCATCCTGTCAGGGAAAAGGCCCCTCCTCCCTCGTGACACTCCATCGTCCAATGCCCCTGATGGGGTATGGATCGACTATATCAAGCGGTGGTAGCATAAGTGCCCCACCAACAACCAGCACCAGATGATCCGGAAGGTCTTCTCTGGGGCCACTGGCACCCCTGTCATCCCGGATGACCCTGACTCAGAGCTGAATGCTCCCACTCAATGCCAGATAAGGGGCCTCCTCCTCCTGGACCGACTCACGCCTGTGTCCCAAGGGCATGTCGATTGTATGGTGTGGCAATGCAGCCTCACCCATCTCCTCGTTGTACCTGGGCAGTACAAGTCCTTCCTTGACTGGGCTGAGGTTGGACCTGCTCAGGGACATAAGTCCACCTGGGCTGGTGGCTTCCACAAGGGAGCCACCCTTGCAGACATCGCAGCATATCTGGCTACTAATGGGGTTACCCCCCACATCACTGGCAACGCCATCCAATGGGCCCATCAATGCACTCAAGAGATGCTTGAGCACATCAAATTTACTGGGAGTGATGAGAATGCCGCCACCTAGGACCTCTATGGCCCTTTGAGGACTGACCTCAGGGCCGAGGTTGCCAACAAGTCCCTCAGCTGCTCCTTGGAGTGGTACGAGCAGGAGGCTCATCAGATCAAGGTATCCCCAGAGGATGTGCCTCCCTTGGTTGCCCACCCCGGTGTCCTAAGGGACTCAGCCCTCCTCCAGTGATTCAGTGAGGCCATCGCAGCATACAACGTGCCTCATGTTCACAGTGGTGATGCTGATGGGGGAGGTTCCCCCATGCAGCAGGACCACTTTGAGGATGGCAAACTTGAGGAGGATCAGTCACAGATGTGATTGGCCTCCCTTGTTGGGACTCATGCGAGATTCAACTCTCGCTTGTTTCTTTTTTATCTTTTACTTGTTTTGTTCCCATACTCTTATCATTCCCATTTTGTCTCTGTTTCATATTCAGTGCTCTCATGTATCTCGACTGCCCTGATCTATCTTGCTCTGTTTCACTAATTTATACTTATCTCGTGCTCATTTTACCTACATTTTTGAATAGATTAAACATGTTCCTTTTCATCCGAGCCACTACTGGCTCTACAGGGGGAGGGTGTAAGGGGCAGTAGCCCCTGTAGATACTAAATGGGGTAATAACCCCTGATTGCATACTTATAAGCACATGTGATACAAGGTAATCACATGTGTGGTAGGTAGATAAAAAGGAGAGGCCTGTCCTGGTGACGGGCCAATCCTCTTACTATACTCCTACATACTCATCTGTGAATACCACTTGGTACACTTCACCAGTGTGAGTAAGGAGTGAGGACAGGGTGCAGAGCACCCAATACAACAACCTTACAGCAAAGATGTGAGCATGAAGTTCAATCAACTCCAAAGTGAGACAAGTGATCTCTGTAAGGAAATAGTGAAGGGGGAGGAGGAACAGCACGAAGTTATGGAATGGAAATGAAGCAAAGATGGGGTAAAGGAATGACATAAGGAGTGCATACTGACATGCCATTGGACACAAGTCCAGCCTTCCTATCTATCTCTGACTGCTTCTATAGGACATCAGTAACTCCTATGTAGGAGCTATAGGAGTTCGTCTGGAACTTCATTAAGGAACTTCGGAGTTGGACAGGAGGGCCTGGAGGAGATCAGAGTTGTCATCTCTAACAATAATATTGTATATTTGAGCTACAAGGCCCATACAATATAAGATATCAGATATTTTTGTGTTGGTATTTTCCATATTCAGTATTTTGCTTATATAAGCATACCTTACATCGCACCATTAGTTGCCTTAGTTTACTTAGTGACTTACTGAGTATTCTACATTTTGCATATTCCCTGCATTCCATGATGGGAGCTACTCAAAGTCCATACAGTATGAGAATTATACAGTATTAGCACATGCATTATGAGAAAGTCTACTGTAGATGCATATATACTGGGGCCCTCCCTGCAGGTTGACAGAATAACACCCATGATCTAAATAAGCCCCATTAACAACACATATCCTATTTTTGCAAATTTCTGATGTAATGATGCATTCTTGTAACCCATGATCACCTCCCACCACCTCTGAGTTGCACAATTTTTGTATGAACTTTGCTCTCCCTTTGAATGATCATTATATCATGGTTCATCAGATGCCCAGATGGCTTCAGGGGCACAACGAGTTTGTGCTTCCCGTCTTGGAATCTGTCTCATCATATTTCTCCATACCCTGTTTGGATGACAAACCGCAAGACCCGATCATCCAAGCCCTACAATTACCCGGCGTCGCTGGAATACCTGGCATCCAACCTGCTGAAACACCACTGCACACCTCACCTGTTTTACCTCCCGCCCGTTCCAGAGCGCCGTCATATATTCCAATACAGGCCTCCAAGCCTGTGCTCACTGCAGAGAGTG
>JBBPMX010000624.1:0-10932 GCA_038090515.1 Pulveroboletus cf. viridisquamosus
CTCCTGGGCTCTCCTCAGTCGTTCCTGCTACTCCTTGGGCAGCGGCTGAGGTGAGTACCAGCTTTGCTTTACCTTATTACCTTTGCTAATTAGTGTAGTGGGCAATCACTGCCCTTTTACTTAGATTGTTCACAGTTTGTACTCCCCCTCTTTCAAGGGCATGCCTCCGAGTAGGAGGAACATGTGAGCCTGCACATCGATTTAACCGCGATTGCTACCACTCGTCACATCGACGCACTCGGACAATGACATATAGATATAGTGAGTGGTCGTCTTCTATATCGATCAAGTCATCTATGCGCGTGATGGCATCGTCGTGTTTTCCGCATTCAAACATGATGATCGCCTGAGTGAAAATGAATGATCTGCACAAGCAACGATGAGGATGACTAGCGCAAACCTTGATCAACAAAAGAAAGTTATTCTCGGTGGGGATACCTTGACTGAACACGAGGTCAAATGCGCGAATGGCCAAGTCGTGCTTTCCGTTTCCGACATGCGCTATTGCACTTGCAATGTAACCAATAACAGATTGCTGTGTCTCGACAGACTGGGTGTAAAAAATTAGCATGGGCGACAGGACAATAAACGAGATATGATTACCATGTTCGCATCTTCGATGGCCATGCTCCACTGCTTCGAATGTGTCCTTATAAGAGCACGTTGAGCAAAGGCATGCGCATGGTAAGATGGATCGGAGGGCCCATATTGGATGTCCTCTGTCAAGAGTTCTTCGACACGAGCCGTGTCGCCTTCCATCCATGATGTGAATGTTTGATCACTGATACTCATGAGTGGCAGCTCTAATATTAATTTGGGCAATAAACGAAGGAGTTAAAACAAGGCAATGAATAGATGTCGGAATATGAGTCACCTCTTTGTTTCTGTATGTATGAGGCTGGAAGGAGACCGTGCAGGCTCCGCAAGGTGATATTCCGGTATGCATCCATGATCGCGAGACAGGCGTCGTTGGGGGAGAGAGCAAAGTCCAGAGTAACTTTACTCTCCATATCTGTCCCGATCTGTGTACATGTAGATGCATCCCAAAAAGATAGTGCCCAGTCCGCACGAATGACGACAAACTTTTGGTTGTACGCTGGCACCACAGAAGAAGGGCGTCCGCCAGGAACAGACAATTCACTGACCAATCGCCCCCCCAAACAGATGTCGAAACATTTAACCCCGTCTTGCGAGACGGCCAAAAGTCGTTTGCCATCAGCCGCCCAGGCGAGACACGAGAGCGTGTCAACCTTGAACGGGATGTCCAGCAACCTCCCACCATTATCGCAGCTGTAGATCTGGATCGAGCTAGAGTAGACCGCGACGGCGAGACGGCCACCGTCTGGAGAGAATCGCACTGTAAACACATGATGGTCATGCCTGAGTGGTCCGACGAGTCTTTTGCCGGTCACCAAACTCCAGATGAAGACAAGGTTGTCGGTCGAGCCTGTCACAAATTTTGTCCCATCGGGGGAGATATCCACCGATACTACCGCCCCTGTGTGTCCCTCGACGTCCAGAACCCTTTTGTAAGTCTGTGCATCCAACACGGCTATGTTCTCCCTGTCGGCCTCGAGCCCACACACCAATAGCATACGATTCGGCGACCACGCAAGAAAGCGGATGGCCACCTCTCCAGTTTGAATGGGCTCGCCATCCTCGCGTCCGTCATCTACCCACCATTGCCGAAGCACCCCATTATAATTGCCAACCAATAGTTTCTTGCCATCCCCAGTAAAAGTGACAAAGTATGTACGATCTGGAGATTTGATTTTGATTTCTTTTGTGCTGTCTGGAAGGGTTGGTTGGCGGGTCATGATAAGGATGTGCCCAAGGTGGAGGTCAAGGGGAGAACTTGCCTCCTTTGCACCACGTGTACAGGGCACGAGAACACCGGCCAATGGGGCACTGCACTGCTTGCGAGTTCACCAGCCCGAATTAACACGTACAGGGGGTCCTCGTCTTCTGCACACCTCCCTGTCAGAGCTATGGCCACCATCAAACTCGCCACCCTTACCTCTCAATTACCTTCAGTCATTTCAGACCTGACTACACACGGATACGAGGGCGAATCTTACCGGAGGTCTTCCAAGTAATCAAAGCGACATGACAGCGTTGACGAGTCGCTCAAAAACCTCAATGCCGTTGAGAGAACAGAAAGGAGGGTGAGGGCGCATTGGAGATCGAGGGAGAACAAAAGAGGGAGGCACCAGCGCAAGACGAGGGATGAAACACCCAACCTCGTGTCATGTGACCAGCAAGGAAGTGCGTGTCCATATAGTCTACACCGACGCCTACATAACCATATAATCTATACTGATGCCTACATAGCCATGAGAGGAATAAGAAAATCCGTGTAGTGATAAATAAGTCCTGGCCTACATGATCAGACACTCCTCCCCACAGTCTCTCTAGCCATTGCACCACACCCCGCTTCCGAGGGTGATCCCCACCCATCCGCCGACCGACCGCCTTCCAATCAATCGCCCCACCCGCTCGCCTCACCTCGATCGACACCTCCTTCTCACCGCTCCGAGGCACCCCATAATACCACCGCAACGTTTGCTCACCCTCATCCAACTCGACTCTTCCTTCAGACATGGTGATCTCCACCACGTATGCTTCTGATGTCATCTTGTCGGCCACGAGCGACTTCGATGTGAGCGTTAATGTGTCCAACCCCAGCTTCCCCGTCTCCCTCTGCATCTTGCCACTCAGCTTGTTGCCCATTCGTGTCCACAGCGAGAGACCGTTCCACGCAGCCCTCCGATGCAAAATGCACTAGCGGGACGAATATTTCTGTCGGCAGCACGCTTTCGTCCCTGCCTTCTTCGTCCTTGTCCAAGCCAACCCCCTCTGCTTCTTCGTTCCTCTCCATCTCTGGTGCGTCCTCCGGGGTAACACGAATCTTGATCTTCAGCGATGCCTTGCTAATGTCAAATTGAACATCCACAGGGGTACTGACAACTCTGGCAGGGTATGGCCGACAAAAGGCGCGTACCGCACGCGCGCCGTCCCGTAAGAATTTCAACAGCTCGTGTGGCGGCGAGGACTTGACCGGCAAGGATGAACACGTAGCGTACGGCGATGATGCAACAGGCAAGGTTGCCAAGGACATGCTTGATGCGCGTGCACGCAGCAACCCACTCGCGCCGTAACGTCCCGCCTTCCCTCTGACATCGTCCTCACTCCACAGACTCAGGTCCTCGCTATTCCAGCCATCTCCCCACATATGGCTGTTGTCTGGACAGTATGTCCACATCGTATAGCTCAAGCCGTTCGGTCCATCTGTCGCGTTCAAGCTCGCGTCGAGTGCTCGCTCCTGCGACGAATAGTCTCCATAGCCTTTGCGCGTCGGATCGTATGCCTTCTTGTCATCCAAATCCATAGGTGTCCCGATTTCGCCAACCATGGTCGGATATCGGCACGACTCCGAATCATCCGCACCGAGATGGGCCCCGTCCGACTTGAGCATACCTAATTGGCTCTGAAAACACGAACGGATCGCTCTCTCTCCGAATCTTGCCGCAAAAATTGGACTGCTGTATTTGCCCCTTATAATTCCCAGCGCATCTGCACTGAACGAGTGCCATTGACGTGTGACAAGTGTGAGGCCATCGTAATAGTGGGTCGAGTGGCAACCACGCCCTTGGAGGAGTGATTCCAGAACCACCGGAGGAGCTGCAAAGACGGGGGCTTGAACGAATGCAATGGCGCTCGGGTGAGCAGATCAGATCCGAGTGACAAAGTCAGTCAGGTGTTTGAGGAAGAAGTCCTCGAGAAAGTTTACTGGCACGGGGTCACGGCTGACGGTGCCAGAAGGGGAAGAGGGTGGGTAGTAACGGAAATAATAGGGCTGCCGGAGGGAACCGCGAGTTGGATCCCATACACCATGGAGAGCCCATATACATGTTCCCAGAGTCCATTCACTGGATCGCTTCCAACCCCACTTGGGATGCACCCCATTTGGCTCGGTGCAGGGATCCGCCCACACGCGAACGCCCTCTGGATCGACTGTCACAGACCCGCTGCGGATCGATCCAAACGCACTAAAAGTGTAGTTATCCAATGTCTGCGCGACACCCATCCCGAGCTTGAACGACTGCAGCGGCGTCGGTATGGTACCCTTCTTTAACACCGTTCCTTGTTGCAAGGGATACACTCCGAGATCTTCATATCCAATGAAACCCTCCGAGGGTTCGTTCATGTTGTCCCAGCCAATAACAACGTCGTCTAATAATCCGATCCGCGAGCACGCCAAAGGCCTGTATGAAATGAAATTGCAAGTAGTCTTGAATGTTGACCCCGTCGATGATGCATTTAGGAGCAAATGTTTTACCGCCAAAAAAGAGGGCGAATAGCGTTTGGGAGGCGAGATGGCCGTAATTGGTGGACCAGAGCTTGGCAGGAAGTGCGGCAGGATTCGGGGTGCTCGAAGAGGAACTGGCGTATTCGCAGTGTATGATGGCAGCTTGGGTTGCGGTAAATGCTTCCGGGTTGAGGCCACATGCGAGTAGGGTCCAATACGGAGCACCCGAGCCTCCCAAAAACCGCAACCACTGGCAAGGTGTGAGAAAGAGTAGAAGAGAAGGAAGCAGTCCCGTACAGTGTCTTGGTGTGGGTCCATATAAACCTTGAACCCGTGTTCTTTGCATTTGTAGAGGACGTGAATAGTATGGTCTATGAAATCATAATCATAGCGTCCACTGGCCATGCAAACATTGAGAACCGGGTGCGTCATGTGAACGAAAAAAACGTCAGTTGCACTTACGGTCCTTCATGTTCGAGTGCTTCCCATGTGACGGGATACTGGAGTATGTTGAACCCCCACCCTTTGAGACGGCGTAAATTGATGTCTGCAGAGCCGTTGTCTAGATTGAAGGGGCGACCGATAAACTCTGTCCGCCCACCTGGGCAGACGACCAAAACTCGTCAAGAACATGGGATGGTTGGTCGACGGGCGCTTTGGACGAGCCCGAAAGGTTCACACCGCACAGTAGTTCCCAAGGAAGTGCTGATTCGGGGCGGTGAAAAGGATGTACCAGAGTCTTTGAACTCAAACAAACCTTGTAACCTGTTCCCAGCTGACACTTTCTATCGGAAACGCCATCTGGAAAGACTCCATCGAGATCAGCCAGCCTTCATTTTGTTTTCCTCTGTCCAGTCCGCGATCATACATGACAGACAAAGATCGGTTTTGAGTTTGTGGAATACTTGACGATGGATATGGTACAAGTCAACCCGGGTAATCAAACCAAGATATGTACTGGATTGTGTGCAACTGGAAATTGCGCTCTCGCGTGAATAGGGAGGAAGACAAGGTCAAGCGGATCACGCGTTCTGTTTCTCACCTGGTCACGACGAATTGGGTTTGTTATACATCTCGGTGCAGTACAGGGACATGGGGTAATGGAAGGTGACGAGGCAGCTCAACGAATTACACGACTGAATGGAACACGACAGCAAAAAGACGACAAGACAGCAAAGTGATAAGAACGCACGATGGGACGATGACACAAATGAAAGAATTCCACCAGACCACTGTCACAATATCTCCACAACTTCTGTACGAATATCCCTAGCGTAGCATTCGAGTCCTTGCACAGTGATCTCGTGCTCAGCAGCCACCCGCTTGAATTCTCTATCCGGTTGTTGCTCGAGCAACAGAGCGTGGAATGGCTGTTTCAACCGGACGAGCAGACGTGTTGCCCGGGCGGAGGTGTCCGCTCTGGCCGACCCGGGCCCCACCTCAGGCTCTAGGTCAGAATCGAACTCGTCCTCATCCGACACATCTTCATAACCAAAATCATCATCGCCCGAATCATGGAGATCTCGAATCCATGGGTGCACAAAGATGTACTTCCGTGGTTCCCTCAATAAGAGCTTGTCCGATGTCTTGAATTCCACATGGCCGATCCCCGCTGCTCGGACCTGATAGTGGTTTTCTTCACCATTCGCAGAGCCTATATCAGCCAACTCTCTTACTGGAAAGATGACGCATGGAAGGTATAATTGGCGGTTAGCGAACCGGGCCACAGGTAGTCGGATGATCCGCTCGTAGAGCTGTACAGCATTGCGTCCAAGTGCCGTCCTGCTCAGCGCCGCGATGTGCGTCTCCATGTTGGCGTCCCCGATGGTGGGCAAAGCATATGGCATGCAATTATACACGGACAGGGAGGCAGGGAGGCAACTGTTGTATCGCGATGACTTGCCAGCCCATGCAAGCACTGACACGTTGCCCATCCGGGTCACAATCTCCTCGAGCAGATGACCCAGGGCCACATCTCCTTCTCCATAGTGAGGGCGAATGTCGCTCCTGAAAATGCCGATCAACGAGTATGCGACGTCTTCGTCCACTGTCGCGCTGCACGTCGAGGCGAGTTGCAGTTTCTGCTGGATGGATAGATTGTCGGGATTGAACGCAGTGATGGCTTCGCAAGAGATCCCGATGGCATTCGCAAGTTCCTCCAGGATTGCTCGCGATTCCTTGTGGTTGGCGCTGGCGTCTTCGAGGTACAGTTTCCAATTGCGATCATAGAATCGGATCACCTTTGATGCCAGAAGCTCTTGTCCTGTCCATGCACGCAACATCCAGATGCTCTCCGTGAGGTCCCCAATGGCGGATGGAGAATCCACATCGACAAGAAGGACATATGTCACCGCTGATGCTTCATACCACTTGTACATCATCGTGAGCGACTGGTTCAAGATTGTGCTGATCATCTTGTCGATGCAACACATGTCGCTCCATGCCCAGCGATATCCATCACTGTGAACCACCTCGCAGAACCTTTGCAACTTTTTGTTCAGAGGCGATGAGTCCAGTTTCCAGACCGAGCCGACCGAGGTGACCTCCTGAAAAGATGGCTCTCGCCCTTGCCAAACGTGCGAGAATGTCACGTATTGGAAGTATTTTCCCACCACTGGCTGGATCTGTGCATCGTCAAACTGTCGGGTCATGGATGAAACCAGTTGTTTGAACGGCGGCTCCGACTTGAATATATCCAGCCGTTTGGTACTGTCGCACAGAGAACCGCTCTGGACGTCAATGAGGACGAGCGGGCATATCTTGGAAACTTCGCGAACAGAGCTCTCGATCACCTTCTCTGACTGGGCAGGTAGAGCATATTCATATTTCTTCCCTAGCTCTATGCAAACATGTCATGATGACGTACACCATCTGGAGGGGCAAGCACTTACGATGGGTCTCTGGATCAGGAGAATCCCGAATGAGAGAAAGCAACTGGGTGAGGGTATCGATTGCTTCATCATAGCGCTGCAAACCATGCAGTGCTGCATGTCTTCTCTCATATCCCCGTGGGTTCATACGGTCGGCCTTGATTACCTGGGTCAGGAAATGTCAGCATCATCAGGCAACGTCAGAGAGAAAACCATACCTCATCTGCGTCCTTCAACGCATCTTCCCACGACTCCAGCATTGCCAGGGCTTCGCTTCGTCGCACAAGGAGGCCCACACGGTTTGACGGATTCAAGGACATCGCAACAGAATATAGATCAACTGCTCCTTTTGCATTCTTGGACGCCAACGCTGCATCACCCTTCCCGCCCAACTGCTTGGCCCATTCTTGGAGTTGTACCTGAATTGCCGACGCAAGTTGGTCGAGGTCCCATCCGAAAAGCTTTCATAGTGTTACTACACTGGTAGAAGAGATCAAATAGGAACACTTACAAGCGAGATGACTGTCAAGTAAGGACTTTTCTCCGATGGGGTAGCTTCCTGGGCGCGCATGAGTAGATCCGTCATTTGTTTGTACTCGCCCTCTTTCAAGGGCATGCCTCCGAGTAGGAGGAACATGTGAGCCTGCACATCGATTTAACCGCGATTGCTACCACCGGTAACATTGACGTACTCGGACAATGACATATAGATATAGTGACTTGTCATCCGCTATATCGATCAAGTCGTCTATGCGCGCGATGGCATCGTCGTGTTTTCCGCACTCAAACATGATGATCGCCTGAGTGAAAATGAATGATCTGCACAGGCAACGACGAGGATGACTAGCGCAAACCTTGATCAACAAAAGAAAGTTATTCTCGGTGGGGATACCTTGACTGAACACGAGGCCAAATATGTGCATGGCCAAGTCATGCTCCCCATTTCTGACATGCGCTATTGCTCTTGCAATGTAACCAATGACGGATCGCTGAGTCTTGATAGACTTGGCATACAGAATCAGCGCGGGCAACGGGACAACAAACGAGAGACGAGTACCATTTTCGCATCGTCGATGGCCATGCTCCACTGCTTCGAACGCGTCCTTGCAAGAGCACGTTGAGCAAGGACATGCGCACGATGAGATGGATCAGAGGGCTCATATTGGATGTCCTCTGTCAAGAGTTCTTCGACACGGACACGAGCCATGTCGCCTTCCATCCATGATGTGAATGTTTGATCACTGATACTCATGAGTGGCAGCTCTAATATTAATTTGGGCAATAAACGAAGGAGTTAGAACGAGGCGATGAATAGATGACGGAACATGACTCACCTTTTTGTTTCTGGATGTATAAGGCTGGAAGGAGACCATGCAGACTCCGCAAGGTGAATATCCCATATCCATCTCTGATTGCGACACAGGCGTCGTCGGGGGAGAGAGTAATGTCCTCGATAAATTCTCTACTCTCCACAACTGTCCCGATCTGTGCACATGTAGAGGCATCCCAAAAAGATAGTGTCTTTTCCGCACAGATGACGACAAACTTTCGGTTGTACGCTGGCACCACTGAACGAGGGTTTCGGCCAGGGACAAACAATTTTTTGACCGATTGCCCCTTCGAACAGATGTCGAAACATTCAACTCCGTGTCTGAAGATGGCCAGAAGTTGTTTGCCGTCAGCCACCCAGGCGAGACATGAGTACGAGTCAATGTAGAGCGGGACGTCCAGCAGCCTGTCACCACTATCGCAGCTGTAGATCCGGATCGACACCCAGTAGACCGCGACGGCGAGGCGGTCACTGTCTGGAGAGAATTGCACTGCATGCACTGTATAGTCGTGCTTGAGTGGTCCGACGAGTCTTTTGCCGGTCGCCAAACTCCAGATGAAGACGAGGTTGTCGAACGAGCCTGTCGCAAATTTTGTCCCATCGGGAGAGACATCGATCGTGCATGCCGAGTCGGTGTGTCTTTCGACGTCCAGAACGCTTTTGTAAGTCTGTGCGTCCAATACGGCTGCGTTCATCCCGTCACCCATGAGCCCACACACCAATCGCGTGCGATCCGGCGACCACGCAACACAGCGGATGCGCTCCCCTCTAATTTGAAAGGGCTCGCCATCCGCGCGTCCGTCATCTACCCACCATTGCCGAACCCCCTCAGGACCATGGCCAACCAATAGTTTCTTGCCATCCGGAGTGAAAGTGATAAACCATGGATAACCTGAATCTTTGATTTTGATTTCTTTTGCGCTGTCTGGAAGGGTTGGTTGGCGGATCATGATAAGGATGTGCCCAAGGTGGAGGTCAAGGGGAGAGGCTTGCCTCCTTTGCACCACGTGCACGGAGCACGAGAACACCGGCCAATGGGACACCGCACTGCTTGCGAGTTCACCAGCCCGAATTAGCACGTACAGGGGGTCCTCGTCTTCTGCACACCTCCCTGTCAGAGCTATGGCCATCATTAAACTCGCCACCCTTACCTCTCAATTACCTTCACAATCATATCAGACCTGACTATACACAGATACTTGGGCGAATCTTACCGGAGGTCTTCCAAGTAATCAAAGCGACGTGACAACGTTGACGAGTCGCTCGAAAACCTCAACGCTGTCGAAAGAACAGAAACGAGGGCAAGGGCACATTGGAGATCGAGGGAGAATGTCGGAAGGAGGGATGAAACATCAATAAGCGCGTCAACCTTGTGTCATGTGACCAGCAAAGAAATGCGTGTCCATATAATCTATACCGACGCCTACATAGCCAGAGTATAAGAAAATCCGCGTAGTAATAAATAAGTCCTGGACTACATAACCACACACTCCTCCCCACACAGTCTCTCTAGCCATTGCACCACACCCCGCTTCCGAGAGCGCACATCCTCACCCATCCGCCGACCGACCGCCTTCCAATCAATCGCGCCACCCGCACGCCTCACCTCGATCGATACCTCCTTCTCACCACTCCGAGGAACCCCATAATACCACCGCAACGTTTGCTCACCCTCGTCCAACTCGACTCTTCCCTCGGACATGGTGATCTCCACCGCGTATGCTTCCGATGTCATCTTGTCGGCCACGAGCGATTTGGATGTGAGGGTTAACGTGTCTGTCGACCGCCACTGCCGCCGACACTCGGAAACCCCGGTACCCCCGTCTCCCTCTGCATCTTGCCACTCGGCTTGTCGCCCGTTTGCCTCCACGGCGAGAGACCGCTCCACGCAGCCCTCCGATGCAAAATGCACCAATGGGATGAAGATTTCCGTCGGCAGCAGGCTTTCATCCCTACCTTCCTCGTCCTTGTCCAAGCCAACTCCATCTGCTTCTTCGTCCCTCTCCATTTCTGGTGCATCCTCCGGGGTAACACGAATCTTGATCTTTAGCGATGCCTTGCTAATGTCGAATTGAATATCGACAGGCGTACCGATGACTCTAGCAGGGTATGGTCGGCAAAAGGCGCGTACCGCTCGTGAACCGTCCCGTAAGAATTTCAGCAGCTCGTGTGGGGGCGAGGACTTGACCGGCAAGGATGAGCATGTCGCATATGGCGATAATGCAACAGGCAAGGTCGCCAAGGACATGCTTGATGCGCGCGCACGCAGCAACCCAGTCGCGCCGTAACGTCCCGTCTTCCCCCTGACATCGTCCTCACTCCACAGACTCAGGTCCTCGCTATTCCAGCCATCTCCCCACATATGGCTGTTGTCTGGACAGTATGTCCACATCGTGTAGCTCAAGCTGTTCGGACCATCCGTT
>JBBPMX010000625.1:0-10927 GCA_038090515.1 Pulveroboletus cf. viridisquamosus
CTCGGAGTAGGAGAGGTCCTCGATGGAGAAGGGTAGGGTGACAGAGAATTTGATCGGTCCTCCTTTATTTGGGGTATCGTCTGCATTCCAGACCTGGATGGGTTTCGGAAGGCGAGTGAGCGGAATGTGGTGCTTTTTAACAAAAGCCCAATCTATGCAAGATCGGGTGGCTCCGGAATCAACAAGGGCGCGGGTTTTGATGGCTTTCTGACCAGTAGCAAAGATAAAAGGGATTCGTATAGTGCGAGGGTCTTTAGCTACTAGTACATGGTGATTAGAGGAGGAAACGTGCGTCAAGGGCGTTCCTCCTTTTAAAAACCCCTTCCCCACCCGGAGAAGGTTACCCTCTTGACAGTTTCTTCGGGAGGGTCTTCTTCATCTTCGTTGTCAGGTACGGGTTCGAGTTTAGGGAGTGGCGAGGTTTTAGCAACTTTCTTAACCGAGGTCTTCTTCTTCCCTTGGTTTGGGAAGGTGAGGCAGGCATTGGACATGTGTCCGGGTTGGCGACAGCAGAAGCAGAGCTTCATTGTCATACATCGTTTTCGTTCTTCCGGGGTTAGCTTGCCAATCCTGACGACATCTACATCCATGGCATCTGGATCCTTTGCGGAGGTGGTAGAAGACGCAGCAGGTCAGAAGTAGTGATACGTTCCTTTCCGCTTATAGGCGTCAGCTCGCTCCCACTGGATAACAAAGTGGACAGCTTTCGTATACCATCCCTCGATGGTAGTTGGTGGGGTGTCCATAGAGAAGATTCATTGACGGAGGGGGTCTGGTATTCCGGCAGCGAAGAAGTTGGTAAGGATAATGTCGTCATCAATGGTACTGAGAGAGACTTGGTTTTTGAATTCAGCGATATATCCGTTGATGTCGGAAAGTTTTGAGATGCGGGTATCCTGCATCCATCTAACTGCTTTCGCGATGGTATCCTCGTGTTGGAAGGTTTCCTTGAAACTTTTCAGGAAGTCCTTGTACGTTCCAAATCCAGTAGTGGGATCAGCAAGTTTCTGAGTTCGAAAGGTATTGGCCCAGGTAGCTGTGGACCCGCTTCTCATGAACGAGAGGGTGAACACAATTCTCTTTGTGTCAGTGTTGTAGAGATCCTCATTTGTGAGGAGATAAAATCGGACTGAGTTAAGCCAAGGGATGGCTTTTTCATAGGAGCCGTCGAAGTCATCTGGTTTCCCAAGACGGAGTTCTGTTGGTTTGGTAGTCATTGGTGGGGTGGGTGGTGGCAGGGGGTTTCGTATCGGGGGTTGGACTCAGGTGGTTCGTGTTTGGTGCTGAGTATCTGCGAGGAGTCTAGGGAGAGTGTGGTGGGTAGCGATAGGGGTGGGCGATGGTGGGGTTGGTTCTCTCAGGATTGATATTCCCTCTGAGAATAGGGTAGCGAGGGTTTGATCCTCCTGTTGTTCTTGGGGGGAGGTAACATGGAGATCAGGTGATGACGGAGATTGTTCTTCTTCAGAAGACTGGGGTTCTGGTTCTGAGTCAACGGGTGGTCGTTCTCTGGTAGGTCCAAAGATCCTATCAGCAAGGCTAGGGGGGTTTCGACGAGATATGGTGGCGGTTTAGGCGGTGCTAACTGCAGCAGGAGAGCTTAGACCTTTTGTTACGCTTGATCCTGAAGGGTCGAGCATGAACTTGGCGAAGGTCCTAAAAGACAGAGACAAGGGGGTACCTTGCATACGGCAAGGTCAAGGATTCTTCCTGGTGAAGCGGGTGGACCGAGGACAATCCCTTGTAATTGGGATGGGGCGCAGGGAGAGGCAAAGCGCTCACTCAAGTGTAGAGTGGAGACACATGAAAAGGGAGTTTAGGATGTATATACCAAGTAGGTCTAAGCTGAGGTTACAGGGAGACTACTTGGGGTTTATATACTAAGACGAGGAGACGCTGAGTAAGCGTATGGAACATGAAAGAACCTAAGGGAATAACCGGCTGACTGATCGTTGAGTCAGCAAGCCAATGGCAGAAACACAGCAATGAGTAATTGGAGAATATTCTAGAAAACGAGGGAAGGAATAGGCATATGATCGAGGGAACTACGAGCTTAGCGTAAGGAGAGCTAAGCGAGGAGAGATAGGTCCAAAAGAAAAGAGTGAAACAACAAATCGTAACAAGCATGTCCCAAGGGACTTGCTTGTTCTCATCCTCATTCCCAGAGGCATCTTCCTTGTCATCACTGTCCTCAGATCTGAGCTCAGGGAAGTCAGGGTCTTCATCAGAGGAGTCACTTCCAGGAAAACCTCCTAGGCTACCAGGACTGTTAGGTGGTGTGCAGGGAATATCTCGTTCTTGGGGTAGGTTGGACAATGATGATTTGTTGTCCTTAAGTTCAGTAATCTATGCATCCAGAGTTGGTGAATGCTGGAGGGCATGAGCCTGGGAAATGGATACTGGAGTATGGCGGGCAGAAAAACTGTGAAATTGGTCAACAATGATGGGACCTTGGCGACTGCTTGTGAATATGCTAGAATGTGCTAAGTGGCTTGAAACATGGGGATGGAGGTGGGTTTGTGCCAATAGCGCATGTTCTGGAATGTGTGATGTGAGTGGCCATGATGGATGCAATTTAGGAGTTATAACAAGAGAGGGTTTGAATAAACTGTTAGAACCGGGATTTCCAGGAGGTAACTCCAGAACTCCAGAGTTTGAGCAGGACTTGGCTTCACCGTGTGTGGTGCACCCTTGTCACAACTCCGGGGGTGTCCTGTAATTTTGGAATGGACAGAAGAAGTTGGATTGACCCTGTTGCAAGCAATGAAGGTTGAGGATGATTCAGAAGAGAGTCTTGGAGACTCAAGGGGGTCAGAGTGAGCTTGGGAGATTGTCCAAGTCGATATTCAAACTGAAGTATCTACTACATATGTGAAGACTTATATATGGGAGTAGAATATAGGTCTTACTAATAATCTGGAGTGCAGGTGCTAAGTGTACCAGAGCTGTGCTCCTAAGCAGAGCACAGAGATGGAGGATGAACTGGGATGAAGCTAGTGGCTATGTACTGTAAGCAAAGAATGGAACATAATACTAAGAACAAGGAATACTAAATACACAGGGTCTGGAGTGTTAGGGATGTGGACTCGTTGAGAATGTACCAGATGTCATAGGAAAGGAGTCCGGAGTTGGGTCCAGAGTTAAGTCCAGAGTTCCAGATTGATGGATATGACAATATTCCAGTTCACCATCTACCTCAACCAAAGGTGACAGAGGTTGGGTGTGGTTCAGAATTGTGTTTGGAATGGATGGTTCCAATTGGGAAACATAGAAGACTGGGTGGACAGACTTTATAGATTCCAGGAGGTGGAGGGTAAAGAAATGGGTTCCAGCCTTGGTGATGATCTCATATGGCCCTAAGTTCTTTTCAGATAACTTCTTAGATGGTTGTGTGAAGCATAAGTACTTTGCCTTGACAAAAACCAAATCACCAACTTTGAAGTCCAGTGTTGGAGTTTGCTTGGTGTCTGCCAGGTCTTGGTATCGCTTTTGGGCATAGGCCATTTCTTTTCAGAGGAAAGCATGGAGTGAGTTGAGGTTGATGGAGTACTCACATGCTTTGGCAGAGGTGAGGTCATGCTCAGGGTGGACCATGATGTTTGGATGATAGCCCTTGTTGACAAAGAATGGGAAAACACCTGTAGTGGCACTTGGAGAGTTATTGCATGCAAACTCTGTGAGGGGTAGGAGTTTGGACCAGTGGTCTTGCTGATAGTTACAATAGATCTAGAAGTACTGTTCCAGGATTTGATTCATTTTTTCATTCTGTCCATTGCCTTCTAGGTGATATCCAGAGGTGAAGTGGAGGTGAATGTTGAGGGCTTTACCAAGTGAGTGGAAGAAGTGAGATACAAATTTGGAACCTTAATCAGAGGTGATGTGGGAGGGGACTCCATGCTTGGAGAAGACATGGAGGAGAAACAGTATGGTCAATTCCAGAGACATGATTGTGTTATGCATCAGAATGAAAATGCATTGCTTGGAGAGGCAGTTGATGATGATGAGTATGGTAGTATATCTGGAGGAGGGTGGGAGCTGCTCAATGAAGTCCATGGAGATGGAGTTCCATGGTCTTTCTGGGATTGGGAGCTGCTTGAGTAGTCCATAGGGGTGGTGCCAAGGAACCTTTGGGTGTGCACAGGTGGTACAGGAGGAGATGTACTCCTTGACAAATGTTCTGATGCCAGGCCATGTGTATTCATGGCAGATCAGTTCCAGGGTTCAATTCTGACTGAAATGTCTGGAAAGTGGATGGTTGTGCTTGTACTGGAGAACTCAGAGATGGAGGTCTGTGGAGTCCAGAATGTATATCCAGTTGTTTAGATAGAGGAATCCATTGGAGTCAACTGACCATTGTGAGTCAGATTCAGGAGTGGACATGTGGATGGTGGCCAGAGGGTCAGATGGGAGAGCAGATAGGATGTTGCTGTGGATGGACTCAACATCAAGAAGGGTGCTAGCCTGGAGGATAGGGGCTGTGAGGTAAGTTGTCTAGAGGGACACAGTGAGCTGTTCTTGGGTGAAAATAGGTCAGAAGTTGTGTGGATTGATGCAAGTGTAGTCCTTATCCCTCTCTTTGGGGTAGACATCCTAGCATCTAGTGAGGGAGTTGGGTTTCATGCCAAGGTGTCTAGGGCAGAAACATACCACCATGTTGAACTGGGAGAGAAACTCCAACCACTGGGCTTGCCAGCAGGTCAGGAGCTTGGAGGTGGCAAAATACTCAAGGTTCTTATGGTCAGTGATAATGTTAACTGGAGTGCTGGATCCTTCAAGGTAATGTCTCCAAGTCCAGAAGGACTCAAATATCACCAGGAGTTCCTTGTCATGGGTGTCATAGTTAAGCTCCAGAGCAGATAGGGTCTGGGAGTAGAAGGTGACAGGCTGAATTTCCTTATCTGGACAACAGATGGAGAGAATACCAGCAATAGTGTAGTCAGATGTGTCAGTCTCTACTATTAGTGGAATGTCCAGAGTCCCATGTATGAGGATGGGAGCAGAGGTGAAGTGTCCTTGAGAGATTGAAAGATGGCAAGGCATGAGTCATTGAAGAGCCATGGAGTGCCCTTATGAGTGAGATGAGTGAGGGGCATGACAATATTGGAGTATTTAGCAATGAATCATTGGTAGAAGTTCGTGAAACTGAGGAAAGATTGGATGTCCTAAACTTTTTGAGGTACTGGTCATTCCTGGATAGCCAAGACTTTGTCTTTGGTCATTGTCAGGCCAGAGGGAGAAAGCTGGTAGCTGAGATACTTGGTGGAGTTGGTATTCCATTTGCACTTCTCAGGTTTTGTGTAGAGGTCATGTTTCCAGAGGACTTCCCAGATATGCTCCTTGTGGAAGGCCTTGTCTTTAGAGAAGATTAGGATGTCATCAAGATAAACTATGACACAAATGTCAAGGAGATTAGCAAAGATTGAGTTGACAAGCTGCTGGAATGCCACAGGGGCATTCATCAGACTGAATGGTATAATAAGCCATTCAAAGGATTTATAACATGTCTGGAATGAGGTTTTCCATTCATCACCCTTGGCAATGTGGACCAGGTGGTATGCATGCTGGAGGTCAATCTTAGTGTAGACCTTGGCATGAATAGGAGTGTTAAGGAGGTCAGAGATGCATGGGAGCAGATAGCGATCTTTCTTCATGATCTTGTTAAGTTCTCAGAAGTCGATGCAGAGGTGGAGGGATCCATCCTTCTTGTGGATGAAAAGAACCAGAGCAGCATGGGCAGAAGAGGACAGGCAGATAAACCCATTTTTGAGGTGCTTGTCAAGAAATGTCTGGAGAGCCTCAAGCTTGGAGGGAGAGAGAGAGTAGAGAGTGCCCAAGGGAGGGGAGGTACCTTCCTCCAGGTTGATCTTCAGATCATGTTCATGGTGTGGGGTGAGCATGGATGCTTTACTCTCACTGAATACATCTGTGAAGTCATGGTAATCCAAATAGGTCAACCAGAGCCAGAGAAGGGACCAGATCAACAGATGCTGACCAGAGTTTGTACTTCTGGGGGCAGATTTGCAGACTGAACTGGGTGAAGCCCTGAAGTTGATAGGCCAACATGAAAGTAGGGGTACTGACAAAGAAAATGGGTAGACCCATGCATTTGGAGAAACTTGGTGGATCTGGTGTGACAGAGTCAGCTGGAGGAGGTGAATCTGAATGCTGTAGAGGTGAGCTCAGGTTTTCAGGCATGGGATGCTTGGATGGCTAGAATTAAATCCTGCTTGAAACCCAATCAATCAACATATTGAAGTGGGTGAGCCAGTTGTGTCCCAGAATTAAAGAGCAGAATCTGTCTAGTGAAGTGACATATAGCATTGTCAGAGTGATATTGCCAGTTTCAAAGTGGATAGTGAGGTTGATAGCTTGAGTGATAGTGGAGTTGGATGTTCTGTTGAAAAGTTAGAGTTGGAGTGGGGGTACAGAGGTTGAAAAATTGTGTTTATTAACAAATATTGTATCTATGAAACAGTTGGATGATCCAGACTCTACAAGCATGGGAACTGGAAGAATATTCTGATTGACAAGTCTGACAGAGGGAATGAGTGAACAAGGGTTGGAAAAAGCAGATGCATTAAGCTGGATCTCCTTTGGTGCACCAGTGGAGTCAACACAACCCCCAGACTGTGTGGATTTTTGAAGGTCACACTCTATTTTTTTGCCTCTGAGAAGGTCTCTGGTTTGGTTTCTGGAGTTGCAGCCTTGGCTGCTTGACCCTTAGCAGCCTTGAAAGTGGACTTCAGACATTCCTTGGCTATGTGACCATCTTGGTCACAGAACATGCAGCGCTTCAAGTCAAAGTGTCTCTTTCACTCAGCTGTGGTGAGCTTGCTGTCCTTTCCTAACTTGGTGGAAAGGTCAGGCTTGGGGGTGGTGGATGTGGTGGCAGACTTCCCCTTGGAGTCCTTAGACTTCTTAGGACCACTGGAGTTGGAGTTGCTTCTGGATTGGTGATTTCCTGAGCCAGATGACTTGTTAGATTTGGCAGAGGGATTGGTGGATGGCTTCACCTACCTCGTATTTGTGGTGACCTTCCTCTGAGACCTCAATTATATCTGGGCGAGAGATCAGCTGTCTGAGCAGTGGGGTTCAGTAGGGTTTTACCTTCGAGACATTTACTACCAGATGGATCTTGAAGGAAGTGGGAAGGCACAATTCAACCATGTTTGGGAGAGTCTGTATAATCTTATAGGGCCCAAGCCACCACTGCATTAATTTATGAGTGATGTATGGTAATTTCAAGTTATCTGTACTGAGCCATACTTTATCACTGGGAGCATAGTCAGGCATGTTGGATTGAGTGGAATCCACATTACAGATCATTCTTTCCTGTGTATGTTCCAGAACCTGCTGGACATCCTAATGTGCTTGACCCATGAGTTGGTGAAAGCTTCTGGCCAGGAAATCCAAGGAACCCTTGAAACCCATTTGAGGGGAGTAGTTCTGAGTGATGGCAAACAGAGTCGATCCTGTTGATAAAGTGAGGGAGTTGTTGTGGAGGAACTGTGCAAGCTTGATATATTCTGGCCATTTTTCCTGTCTCTTGGCCACATATACTTGCAGGTATTGCTCTATTTCTCAGTTGACTCACTCTGTTTGCCTGTCCATTTGTGGGTGATATGCTGTGGAGAGCTGCTGCTCAATGCCCAACAATTTATAAAGTTTGGTTATAAAGCTTGATATGAACTGGGGGCCCCAATCCAATACTATCATATGAGAAATGCCATGTTGTGACCACATGTGGTTGCAGAATATTTTAGCTAAGTCAAGAGAAGAAACAGACTTGGAACATGGTACATAAATAATATCTTTTGAAAATCAATCAACAATTACACAAATGGAATCAACTTTGTTGACTTCCAGTAATCCCATTACAAAGTCTATAGATATGTCTTTCCACAGGTGACTAGTTGCTGGTAGGGGAAGAATTTTCCTACTGGTGCTTTGGACGAACCTTTCATGAGGGCATACATATAGCAGTGATTTACATAAGAGATAATATCTTTTCACATTTGTGGCCATATAAAGAATTGGTTTATAGTATGGTATATTGTAAGGGGGGCATTAGCCCCTGTAGATACTATATGGGGCAATAACCCCTGACTGTGTACATATGAGCACATGTGATATGAGATAATCACATGCATGGTATATAAATAGAAAAGAAGAGGCCTGTTCTGGTGATAGGCCAATCCTCATCTTTTACTCCTATATACTTATCTGTGAATATCACTCAGTTCACTTCACCAGTGTGAGTAAGGAGTGAGGACAGGGTGCAGAGCACCCAATACTACAACCTTACAGTTTTTTGAAGTGTGAAAACATATATTCATGATGAGTCACACAGTGATCTGCAGCCAAGTGAAGTTGACAGAAATAAGACCATCAGGATGAGGGGAAAACCTCTCAATGGGTAGCCAACAGCTGCCCAGGACCCCCAAGGAAAACCCAAGGGATCCTAAGGTCATTAAGAAAGGGGTAAAAACCCCAACAATGAGCCAGATACTAGGACCAAGCACAGAACCCAGGCCTAGTGCTGCAGTAGCAGAGGAGGCACAAGTTTCCTAGATGCTAAGCAGCATCAAGGTTAGTAGGGGAAGGGCAGTGGAAGCTGACCCTACCCCTATGAGTCCATTGACCCTACAGCCCAAGAATGCTAACCATTCACTGACCTCACTGGAGGTGTCACCAGGCCTGAGGGCTGAGAGCCCAATCATACAGGCCTACACAGGGGGCTTATTGTCTTCACTGAGGGACCAGTCTGAGGAAGATGTACCCATCAATCCCAGAATGGCCCTTGCCACTATCAACAAGTTTCTCATGGACATGTGATATCAATGGTTGAGATATGACATGGGACCTGAGAAGTTCCACAATCACAGGATAAATCCCAGGCAGCATAATGCTGTGATGCTAGAAAAGTTGTGACAGAGGGTTGCAGATAATGATGGGACCTCCGACCAGGCAATCAGTCTGGATCTTGCCCCTAATATGCCAAATCAACCAGCATATCTATCAGGTCAGGATTTTGACATGATGCACCATCTATACGGCACCCCAGGACAGAGGGAAAGAGCCCTCCTGCATCAAATGACACAAGATCATGCCATAGCAGTGAATAATGCTGCAGGAGATGGCCAACTGTCCAATAATGGACCCAATCTGGGAAACCATGATCACAATGCTAACAAGGGCTGTTAACCTGCCCCATGCCAGGAGAAATGACCCCACAGGCAACATGATGCAGGGGAGGAAGACCCTCCACTAGGAGGACCCCTCGATAGGGAACTTCCAGATGATCCAGATGATCTGGGGGATCCGGATGATGGTAGCCAACCCAACAGCCAATCTGATGGCCAATCCAATGTGAGAAGTGGTGGAGGTGAGCCTGCCAGATGACATCATCATTGAAATTACCTCAGGGGATTCACCCCTGGTAATGCATGCTACATGGATTACATGTAGCAGCAATATGTGCAGCATATATGGGAACAAGTCAGATGACCAAATGGCCCAGTGGGGCCTGAGGTGAAGGTGATGAACCCACCCAAACCTGGGAAGTACAGAGGTCAAGACAACCTTGAGAAATTCAACAATTGGCTCAGCCAGTTGTTGAAGTACTTCTTTACATTCAAGGTCACCAGACTGGATTATGACAAGGATCACATCTTGTACACAGGACTGTACTTGGAGGACCTAGCCTCCCAGTGGTATAACCAGGAGGTTGAATCACCAGATTGAGTGAACCAATTCTGGTCCTTCAAGGACCTGATCATCAGGCTGTTCAAACACTTTGTACATGAAGCCTCAGCACAGAATGCAGCAGACCAGTACAACTGCGTGAGGTTTTCCCCTGAAAAGGGGGCCCTCACCTTCTACAATGACCTCAGCCATCATGTGTACCAGATGATGGTATAACCCCCAGACAATTATTCGTTCAGGAGGAAGTTCCTCCATGGGTTACCCTACACAATTATACAAAGTATTTTTGAGGCTCAAGGTATATCTGCTGAACATTCCAGCATTGAGGAAATCCTCAAGGAGGTCCAGTGGATGGAGACCACCCAGAAAGCCATTAGCCTGTACATAAGAATGAGTCACTTTGGCTCCAGGGGAAAAACCTCCCAGGGATGAAATGGTTCGCACTCACAGGGAAAGAGGGCCAAAGGGGCCTTGAATGACATGCACAAGTTTGTACTCTGTGGAAATACACTATACCATCAGAGGACAGCCAACTTGCCCAAGACTATAAGTCCAGGCAAGACAGGAGCAGGTGCTCCCCAATTGAAGAGCCTAATGACCTAGATGAAAGGATAGTTTCAACTGCCAGATAAGGGGGAAATGCAGGCCTGCTTCCATTGTGGTCAGGAAGGTCATATGACCAACCAGTGCAATCAACCTCATAATAATCTACCACCAGTGGAAAAACTACAACTATATGCTGTGAACATACAAGAAGATGAGGGAAATGATTCCCTGACTGACACTACTGACACCAGACTCAATGATGAGGCAGTGACCCCTGCTGACACTGAGCATGTAGCAGAAGCTACTAATGGGGTCAGTAATAACCCTGCTGATGAAGGCCAGGCAGTCGATGACCACTTCAAGCTGTATTCAGAGTGCTCAGACATCCAAGAAGACAACAAATCCATCACATACTTGGGTGCCTTGCACAACCTGCTGGATGATGACCAGCCTATGCAGTGCACAGCAATAAAGATTGCCAATGGGAATCCACCCCCTTCAGACCTGGGGCTACAAGGGGATGAGGATCCCTGGCTGAGATGGACATGATCCCCAATATATGGGGTAATCCATGAAGGCAGTGATTGCCTCAAGTGCTAGTGATGAATCGCCCATATCATGGCTGATATCAATGAGGGAGATCCCTCACTGAGCATACTTGATGGGAGTATGACCA
>JBBPMX010000626.1:0-10926 GCA_038090515.1 Pulveroboletus cf. viridisquamosus
TACATTGTCACACTTATTTGTTTTCACTTCTTTTGTTTAGATCTCACCAGATTGGACTCACATGGATCAGACATGGACATGGAATGGGCATGGACTCAGATAAAAAACAAAGAGGATACAAGACTACCAACAATGACCTGGATTGTCTACCACCTGCCCATTGCAGCCTTCAGTAGTGCTAGCTCAGCCCTCACTTCTTCGAAAACTTTGTGCCCATATGACTGACTCTTGCATCCCACTTCTTGGACTTGTCCTTGGGTGCACAAGAACTTGTGTTCCAGGAGGGCAAGGGTCCTCAGACCTGCTTGTCACACCTCCAGATCAATGTTGCCCATGTGTGAGCACATATTCCTGGCCATGGGCCCTGGTTTGTCTTCCTTCCCATCTTCACATTTACTATCAGATACCTCGATGACGTGTGTTGGTACCTGGTTCTGATAAGGGCAGTTAGTAGCTTCAGGTAGAGAGTCAGTCACAGGTACGGAATACAATGACCACTCACCTGGGGCTTTTCCCTTTCCCTTCTTCTCCTGGGGCACCTCCTTCCGCCTGCTTGTTGTCTTGGACACCTTTCCCCCATGACCTCCCAACTTCTTGCACTTCACCTTGAGGGTCTAGCACCAATCGCAAGTCTGGCCTTCATGACCCCAGCACTGGATCTTTGCCTTAGTGCATCCACCACATGGCTCATCATGGGTGATAGAAGCACTGCCAGCTGTGACCTTCTTCTGGATGGGCTCGTTGTCATCACCTTTGCCATCCTCATTTTCATTGTCTGAGACAACCTGTTGTCACTGATTCAAATTGTTAGCATAGATATTGCAGTACTGGATTTGCCACTTACCTTGGTTGGCTATGATGGGATCACCACAATGGGGAGCTGTTTCTTCCCTCCCATATTTCGGCTCATGCTTGGGACCAGACCTGCTGGAGTTTGGTCGCCTTCTGGGGATGGTGCTTGTGGTGGCTCTCCCTGGGCCTGCTTTGCTAGAGCCTGTGCTTCTTTGTCTCACAGTGGCAGTCAGTTGTCTGCCTCCTTCTTCCACCATACAGTGATTTTATTGGCATCCTTGATTGTTTCTGTGATGCCATTTTCGAGTTGGGCCTCAATGCCAAGGCAACACATGTCTTGAAGGCATCTGAGCACATGTTTCTATGATAAGTTAGCAGCCAGGTTGGACATGAGATGTACCATGGTACCTTCCCATTTGACTATCCACATCCATTGCTCTTCCTCCAGCTCCTCCTTATCATCCAGAACAGTTTTCACAACAATTAGAATCAATTTGCAGGCCACCTTGAGATTGGCCTGGGCATGTGCCTGCACATCGTCTATTGCTGAGGGTTGCTCAAACATGAGGATCTCATTGATATCAGACATTGTCTGCTTGAGTTGTGAGAGGTGTGAAGTAGAGAGTATAAAGAAGAGAGATGGGAGAGGGAGAGAGAGACATGATGTGATATGTTACTGAGCCTGACCCATGATCGGGTGGACCAAGTGTCCACCCACAGTGCTATTGTCTTTGCTGAGCTGTGACTTCCCACAGTCACATGACTGACTGGGAACAGTCAGTATTCAAGTCAAAAGTCCTCCTACAGTTGCAAGTCCCCTTTTTCGTCCATTTCAAGAGTCTGTTCAAGCATCCATAGTATCCATTGTCTATCTGGGTAGGTTTTCTTCATATTTCATTCAGTTCTTTGTTTGTCCACATCCATTGATACCTACATACCTGCTGGGTGCTGTTTGGCCCCAGATTAGTTAGATCTCATAGATAGAAGTCCACAAGTATTCCCAGGACTATAAAACAGGTGTATCCTATCTCAGAATGGATCTTTTCCACATCTCCCATCTTCTATCCTTGAGTCTGAGGGCTAGTTGCCTAGGTTCTCACTCACTTGAGCCTGTTTCTACTGTCCCCCTCCCTTGGGTCAAGTTTATACTTGCACCCTTTTCTTTTATCTGATCCTTATTCACTCTGGACCAGATCTGTGTTTTACATCAGGATGACACTCCATTGTTTCTTTAACAAGTTTTTGTTTACCAATAAGATGGAGTAGGTGCATGCAGCATTGGGGGTGTTGTAGGTCATTGGGTAAATGAAATTCCATTTTGATGATGCTGTGGTGAGGTTGACCAGGTTGATGACTGGTTTCTGTATCGCTACAATGTCATATGTTTTTGGGAGAAGGTTGTGGAGAAAGTGTTCTTGGGCTATATAGGCCTTGTTCATATTCTGCTGCCATATCCATAGGTGGTGTCATCTCAGTTTGAGGTTTGGGTGAGGTTTCTCACTTATATGCAGTCTGTGGCTGCATCCTCAAGGGGGTATCGGTTTGGGGTTTGGAATTCCAGGTCATCAGTGTTGTCGTTGTCATTTCCATTGTCACTGTTGCCATGGTGGCATCTCTTATCTAAGAGTGGGTACTCATCAATGTTGTGAAAACTATTTACCCAACTGGTGCCAATCTACTCAAGAACAAGAGCCATAATAAGGCTTCAATCAATGATAGTCAACTTTGGTTTGGTATGTTTCTATATCTATTTTATTGTACTCATTTGAGTCATGTCATTTAGTTATAAGAAATCACATTCCAGATGAAGTGTATGAGAGCTAGAATACATAGCTGGCAGTAGTAGGATCCAACTCCAAAGACAATAACAAACTCTATATTGAGAATGATGTGTCTGACAAGCAAGACACTGATCTCAATTCCCTATCTGAAGATGAAGTCAACAACCTGCTTGCAAGCACTATCAGCAGCCTTTCTCTCTTTGATGTACCAAGTATCTCACAAAACATTGATGTCAAGGGAAAGGGACATCTTGTTCCAAGCACACTGAAAAAAAACAGGTATTATTATAATCCCCACATCATAGCCTTACTGATAACAGGTGATATAACTCTAGGGCTTGGAAAATGGATCCACTATGTCTACTCACCCAAGGATGAATTATCTTTGTGTCATACTGGCCCCTCAAAGAAACAGAAGGAAGGTAAGTTCTATTCTTTGATATCAGTGTAACTGTTAGTAGAATTATGTTCCCTAGCTACTGTGCAACTGGCTTCCCAGTTCACTCTGCCCTCAGTTGTTGTGGCTGTGGAGAATCTGGGCCTGCATGCACATCCAGCTACCAGTGACCATTTCACCAATTCTGTCTTCCCACCACCTGCTTTTATTACAGTTAGTAACAAGGATATTTTTCTTCACCATATTCATTCACCCACTAATCCTGATAGCCCTGAGATTCATAATCTCTGGGCTAATAGCTACCAAGTCCCCTTTTTCTATACTATGAAATCCTTTTTTCAGTGATTGCCACTGTCCCAATTATCACACCATATCTTCATAACCCCACTCAGTTGCTTTATTTTGCCAACTCACTTCTAGAAGTACACTCTAGTATACAATCCTGTGTCTATATCATTTGATCCCAATGAATCTGAGTTTTATATAGTATGCAATGTGCAGTGAAAGTACATGATATCATACATATGAGAAAAAATATATCTTACCACTATTTCCATTATGCATAACACCTAATACTATCATGTTAGTACATAAAATATAAGCTAGTGTAATACATACCTTTATTTAGGACAGTATTTGCCTGTGAAATGGTCTTTTCTATTATATATTGCACACAGGCTCATTAGTAGGCCATCTAAGGTTGTTGGTCAATGCATGCCAGACATATATCAAGATATTCCTCATATTTTGTGATATCCCATTCCTTTTCATGAGTTCCTTAGATGGAACAGTATTTGGAATTGTCACATCCCTTATCCACAGATGATAAAAATGAAGAGGTACATATGTGAGCTTGATAATGATATTGAAACAGAAACATGGCACAATACATAGAACAGTGTAAAGGCTATTCCCAAATGTATGAAGCCAGTCCTGAGATGGGCCTCTGAATGTGCCCATGTGCCTTTGATGGGATGTCAGGACGTTGATTTCAGATCCTGAAATCTGCTTAGGCATTAAAAAAAAACAAAGTAGATATGATACTTACTCTGATCATATTTGCTGCATTTTGCAGCCTTTGCTATATAAACAAGGGAATGGTAAATGAAACTGGTTAAGCAAGAGATTTGGAAACAAGTAGATGAATAGACTACTTCAGTTGAATATGAAACTCCTTCATATCTGTTACACATCCCCTTGCACCTAACTTTTCACCAATGTTCCTTTCCTTTCCTTACAACTTTCACATTTTAAGTCATGTGACCTACCACAAGGCCAGTCACATGACCAGTCACATGATAAATCTAGACCATGACATTATCTATAATGTCTTACCTCAAGATTACCATGTGTAAATTATTGTAGATCTCCCTAATCAGACCTCCTAATTCTTATTTCTCTATTTTCATGGATCTGATCACTAATCTTAATCTCATGTATTCTCACCTTATCTATTATCTAGATCCAGGGTCACTCCCATGGCTCCCTCATGTAGTGTAGCCTATTTATTTACTGCTTACCATTCCCACAGCTATTACCACTACCTTCTATTCTTTACCATATACATACAGTGGCTCAAAAAACTGTCTGGATATTTGCCTATTTTGTACTAAATGCAATGTCCTGTGAGAACCACTAACCCTAACCCTATTATGTAAGTGTACCAAATGTAGTACTAACCCTTGGCTATCTACTGATCCAAGAATCAAGGGATTTGGATATGATCTGATGAAATGGCAGCTATTTCAAAATCATGACTTATTTAGACAGTTTTTTGACTTTATATTGGAACTATATATATTGGATCCTGGAATGTCATAACATGACTTGACACATCTGGAAATGGTTCTATTATGTCACATTTATGTAAATGTGTGTCAGACAACATATATAATACCCACTATCCTATATTTATTTGCTTATTATTACTATCAAACTCATTTCTATCTTCTAAAAAATATTATATTTTTCACCTTCCCTGATCCTTTTTCTAGGAAAATTGCTTTCTAACTTGACCTATGGAGGTCCATAGTAGTCTTGGTACATTAGAATGTCTACTCAGTGAAGCACTGGTATTATAGGAACCAATTACTTTCACTAATAAAAGGGCTATTATTTAAAATTTTATTTCTTTTTCCTTTTGTTAGACTTATACCTCTCCTCACTTAGCTCTCATTACACTAAGTTCATAGTTCCTTCTACCATTTGTTCTTTGTTCCCTTGTGTTCTATTAGATTCTGTGATTACTCATTGCTTTTATTTCACCATTGGCTTGCTAACTCAATAATTAGTTAGCCCATTGTTATCTGACATTCCTTCTGTTTCTATATATATACTTAGCATCCTCTGGTCCTCATATATAAACTATGCCACATATTCCTCCATGTCTCTAGCTTAGACCTACTTGGTGTTATGCTTGATCCCGAAGGGTTGAGCATGAACTTGGCGAAGATCCTAAGACACAAAGACAAGGGGGTACCTTGCAGATGGCAAGGTCAAGGGTTCATCCTGGTGATACCAGATGATGGACTTCCCAGGGAAACAGGTGGACCAAGGACAATCCCTTATAATCGGGATGGGACGCAGGGAGAGCTAAAGTGCTCACTCAAGTGTAGAGCGGTGACACATGAAGAGGAAAGTTTAGGATAGTATGTGCCAAGTAGGTCTAAGCTGTGGTACAAGAGGACTACTTGGGGTTTATATATGAGGACAAGAGAAAGCTGAGTAATCATATAGAAAGAAAAAGAATACGAAAGAACAAAGGCTGACTGAGTGTTGAGTCAGCGAGCCAATAGTGAAATAACCTTGGTTGGTAAGCAAGGAACATTCTGGAAGACGAGAGAAATAAATGATCACATGGTGGAGGGACATACAAGCTTAGCGTAATGAGAACTAAGCAAGGAGAAATGAGTCTGCAAGAAATAGTAAGAAAACGGGATAAATTGTAACACTTGGCAGCTTATATAATCCTAATCCTCTTCTTGTGTCTTCACTCTACACTTGAGTGAGTGCTTTTGCTCTTGCCCATGTCCCATCCCAATTGCAAGGGATTGTCCTTGGCCCACCCACTTCACTGAGAAATCCCCTATCTAGCTTAAAGCTAGGATGAACCCTTGATCTTGCCATTCACAAAGTACTCCCTTGTCTCAAGGTTTAGGACTTTTTGCCAAGTCCATGCTCAACCCTTTGGGATCAAGCATAACAGGATATAATATATATAGTTCCAATATAAAGTCAAAAAACTATTCAAATGAGTCATAATTTTGAAATAGCTGCCATTTCATCAGATCTTATCCAAATCCCTTGATTCTTACATCAGTAGATAGCCAAGGGTTAGTACTCTATTTGGTACACTTACATAATAGGGTTAGGATTAGTGGTTCTCACAGGATATTGCATTTAGTGCAAAATAGGCAAACATCCAGATAGTTTTTTGAGCCACTGTATGTATGACCCATCAAAGTCATCAGATTTTTCAAGACAAGCTCCAGAATCTTGGTGGCTATAGATGGGGTTGATGTCAGTTTGAGTTGGAATAGAGGCAGGGAGCACCATTGTCTTATAGACAGGGCTTGTTCTGTTAGAATCTGGCAACTATATGCACAACCACAGCACTGGTTTTACAGTACCTTTTCCATATCCCTTTGTTTACACATTACTCTTTCATCCTTTGATCCTTAGTATTTCTTTCTTTTTTTGTACTCCTTCACCCCTTTGTGTTTGTCAGTGACACAATAAGTATTTAGTCACCTGTTTCCAGCTTTGATACCTTAGTCCAATTGCCCATGCAATGACTAAGGTAAGTACCAATACCTGCTATGTATAATCATAACATTTACAATGTTCTTAGCCTACATTACTCACAGGTAATATTATGAATCCAATTACCTATGCAATGACTGAGCCTACCTTACTTGCAGCTCCATCTTCTGCACCATCTTGCTTGTAACCTTTTATAGTTATCAGAAACAACTCAACAACTTAAAATAAGAAGTCGAGAGGCCGAAACCACAAGTCAAGCTAAGGTGCGGCAAAGGCACACACACAGAGAATGACCTATAGCGATGAGAATACTAAGCACGAGGACTACTGTACAGGACGAGTGCTACTTATATAGGATATTTAACCCTAAGGCCTGTATCTAGATCTGAGCCCTGTGCCCAAATAATGACTAACAGATATTAAATAATGATCGGAACAGAACTAAATATGAAATAATAAATAAGCGGGGAATGGAATGATGTCATGGTGATGTCAATATGCTAGACCATGATATAATGGTGATGACATAACCTGATGTCAATGGAATGATGCAAGTGAAGGTAGCCTAGACCTGAATTAGTGGGTGAAGGGGAAATATAAGATAATTGGGTGGAAGATTAAGGATAGGGGTTTATAATAGGGGTTGAAAGGCATGAATATCATAAGGGAAAATTGTGGTTCTGACAATAGTCAACACTCTGTCTTTGATGCAAGGGCTTGGGAGAGTGTGTGATGGGTGGTAATAAAAATTAGTGATGGTGGGGTGGGTTCTCTAGAGATAGATAGCCCCTTAGAGAGTCAAATAGCAAGGGCTAGGGCTTCAAATTCTTTCTCTAGGAAGAAGATGTGAATGTTGGATGATAGTGAGGGTTGTTTCTTTTCAGAGAACTGTGGTTCTGGCTCAGAATTAACAGGTGGACATTCCTTGGTAGGTCTGAACATCTAATCAGTGAGGCTAGGGTTTCAGTGGGAAATGGTAGCAGTTTAGGCAGTACTAACTGCAGCAAGAGAGCTTAGACCTTTTGTTATGCTTGATCCCAAAGGGTTGAGCACAGACTTGGCTAAGCATCTCAAAGACAAGGACAAGGGGGTACCTTGGAGGTATCAAGATCAAGGGTTTGTCCTAGCAACTTGCTAGATGGTGGATTTCCTGTTAGAGTGGGTGAACCAAGGACAATCCCTTGTTATTGGGATGGGACATAGGTAGAGAGCTAAAGCACTCACTCAAGTGTAAAGTGAAAACACACAAATAGAAAGAGTAGATGGTAAATTGCCAAGTAGGTCTAAGCTGCAGAATATACTAGACTATAGGCTGGTTTATATATGATAGTGAGGGGAGCTGAGTAATTGTATAGAAACCTGAAAAATCAGAAAGAACAAATGAGCTGACTGAGCTTTGAGTCAGCAAATGAATAGCAGAAAGAGAGTAAAGAGTAAGCATAGAATATGATAGAACACAGCAGAAAAATGATCATCTGATATAGTACAAGCTTAGTATAATGAGAACTAAGCAAGGAAAGAGAAGTCCAAATGAGGAAAAAGAATAGACACATGGATAAATTGTAACATAATGTAAATTTCATACTTGTCCAAAAAGAGAATAAGCAATTGAGCCTATCCCAAAGCCTGTTTTGCATTGCTGATTTGAAGGAAACAACATTACCTGTAGTGTTGTGCTAGGCCTGGCTTTGGGCCCTCTGAAGCCCCAAGCTGGGCTCTGTGATGCCTTCCAGTTTCAGCAGGCCCCTAGCCACGGCCTGGGGCTAGGGCCTGGTTAGTCATCACATTGGAAAATTTTATTTGTGGATACTGAAATCAACTCACTTTATGTACATACTACTACCAAAATGAACACCAGCGCCCACAGTGATAACATATCCATTCAACCAAAACAGGTAACTGCCCCATTGACCAAGCTTTGAGATGCTGAGAATGTGGCCACCCCCAAGCTTCACTTCCACCAGATGACCATATCAGGTAGATTAGGTGCTGGAGACAAGATGCCCTGCCACACTAGCAATAACTCCCCTTACCTGTTCTCTTCCACTTCCCTATGCCAAAAGTGTGAAAGGGCCAATGACTGTGCTGAGTTCATAGACTCAGACAATGAGCCTGAGATAGTGCTGCCATCTGGGCTTAATAAAGGTATGCTGACTATTTATGTTGCAACTCTTCTTATTACTAATCATCTTTATTGCAGGGAAACATATAGCAACTCCTGCTAATGATTCTAGTAAGTTTCTGGTGCATGCTGTAAGCACTAATGCACCAGCTTTGAATAGGTTCATCAATTACACTGCCTAGCAGCCACATAAATACCCAGGTCATAGATATTGATGAACCTTCACAAAAGGTTCATTGAGAACAGCATAGTCATGATGTTGACCATTTTTTCAATGAGCTGTTCCCTGTGATAATGATGGGAAGAAGTATCATAAATGCAAGTGTTGCTCATATGTTTTTATGTTTCTTTTATGGTGCATAAACTAATGTACATGTATGATGTCTGTAGAAAACAATTTGTGTTGTAAATGAGTTGGCATGTTCACTGAAATCTGAACAAACCCATTGGCCAGATGACCAAATGACAATGAAAAGAAAGTGACTGATCACAGAGCCACCCAGTAGAAAGAAGGAAGCCCATATTAAGGGCCAGCTGGAGCAGTATCTGTCATAAAGCCACCTTGAGGACAAGGGAAGAATCTCTTAGTACACAGAGGAGAGGCCAAACAAACAAGTGGTTAAAGCTGGGGTTCCCAGCTTTAGGCCACTGTCCTTATATATTGCCTGGGTCTGTGCACAGACCAGGATCTATATTACTATACATGGAAAGGTAACAACAGTACAGTAATGAATGTGGAAAGGAATGGAAGTATGGACAGAGATGAGATATGCAAGGCTGCCATGAGGCAAATCCTGAGATCTGGATCTAGATCTGTGGAGATAGATAGTATGCTACATAAGGAGATATTAGATCAGATTGGGAGATCTAGGAGATAGCATGGGAATGCCGTGGAGATCCAATCATGGAGGGATCTAAGATAGTCTACAAGTGTAACCTTTGAGGTATGACATCATGAATGATGTCAGAGTCTGGATTCATCACATGACTGGTCATGTGATCAGCCTCATGAAGGTCATATGAATTAAGGAGCATAATGATAGAAGGAATGTGGTAAAGAAGGGTTTAGAAAATAGTTGAGTGCAAGGGAATTCATAACAGTTTGTTGCTGAGATCTCAACACTATGCCAACATTTGCAGTCCTGCCATTGAGTATGTATATTGCTATCATTCTTTTATTATCATCACTAATACTCAAGTCACAAAGGCCAAGTATTTAAAATGAATAGAAAAAAATGATTTCGTATCTATGCTTCCAAAGGATTGAAGGACACAGAAAGACAAGGCACAAGGTGCACACCAAAGTCAACTTGATGACCACCTCCAGCCAACTCTGAAGTATAGTGACAAGCACTTCCATGCTGCTGTTGTGGAATGGCTGGTAGATACAGATCAGGTATTTTACAATTGTTTAGATATCTCAAGCTAACTATTTGCCAGCTAATATCTGCTCTCAAGTGCCCCTCATTTAAAAAATGATTGATATAGCCATGCTAGCAACCAATGGCATCAAGACTCTGAATTGGAGGTATACCCATATGCTCATCATTGATATGTTCAATGAATATATGGTCAAGCTATGTTCACAGCTATCTGTAAGTGTAAATCCTGTTAACTCAATGTTATTTAATATATTATACTTGTTTGTAGGGCAACACTGTCAAAGGGCAGATTAACTTGACATGTGATGCATGGCAAGCTTCAAATACAGATGCATACTTTGCAGTTACCAGGTCATGAATATATGAACCATTGCCCAGCATGTGGGAACTGAAAACTGCCCTTCTCAGTTTTACACAGATGAATAGCACACATGATGGTGCTCAGTTGGGACTGGCCCTATATAAGGTTGTTGAGCATCTCAGTATCTTACACAAGGTAAGATTATTTTGACTTTCAATTTTTTCTCAACTAATTTGGTACAGATTGGCCATGTTACTGTTATTATTATTTGTATATGGTGTGGACCTTGATTACATAATATCGGTCCTTTGTCCTCATCACTTTATCTTTTGGACATTCTTTTGTATACCTCAGTTGACTCTCACAGTCACTGAGGTGAGCTGCTTCTT
>JBBPMX010000627.1:0-10925 GCA_038090515.1 Pulveroboletus cf. viridisquamosus
AGAAGATAAGATAAGATAAGATAAGATAGAGATAAGAGATAATGGAAATCAAACACTGATAAGATTTAGTGCGGGGTACCACCCAACTTGTTTTTGTCGACTGCTTCCGCTTCTACCCCTGCACGGATAAACCCGGGTACCGGATACGACCGGAGTCTAAACAAAATGTCAAAATGTGCACATGGTCTCTATGCGCGCAAGAAAACAAATATCTAAATATGCTTAGCAGGTGACCAAGAAGGAGACGGATACAGATATGGATATGTTTTTGTAATTTGTGTTTTTCGTATGTTTTCTATCTTTCTTTTTGTTAGACGGACGACGAGAGAAAGGAGAGGAAGACATATGGAATCTATCGTATGACTGTCTGTTTATGTCGATTCAGCGATGATTGTTCGGATATGAGAGCACCGGACGAAACCCAGGGTAAAATGTATACGCAGCAATGACAATGATAAAAATAAAAAAAATAAAAACGAGTCCAAGTCCAAGTCCGACTATTCTTCCTCGTTGCTGCTCTGCTCCACGTCTTCCTTGGCTAGATATTCGTCGAGGTCATCGTTGTCGAGTCCGGTTAGATCCGTTACCGGGACAGATATCTTGCTTCGCGGATGATATGGCAACAGCCGGAAGGCTGCATACCTGAGCTTTGATATTGATCTGTCCAACTCAGCCAGCAGGTACGACCCTCCAGCAGTCCTGCAAAGGACCACCATCGGACTGAGGTACTGTGGCTTCATTTTCCGGTTCAGCTCCTTCTCGACCTGTGTGTTGCGGACCAGGACGAGGTTGCCCAGATTGAATGACTGGTCTCGGATCCGGTTCTTGAACTGCGCCTCGAATTGTTTGACGGACGCATACCAGGCGGCGATGACGTGGTCACGGATAAGATCTATGTCGTCCTGATGCTTCTGGAGCTGGCGAGCTCACCAGGCAATCAGGACGGACGTGGGGATAAGGTCAGTGTTGGGAGCAGGTAGAAGGAATGTTGCCTCTGCGAGATCAAAAGGAAACAGAGGCTCGACGCCATGTACCATGAAATAGGGCGAAAGCCCTGTCGACTTCATGATAGTGACGCGCTCTGCCCAAAACACCGAGTGGGTGGTGGCTGGCCAACGCACCTCCCCTCCCTGGGAACTTTTGATGATGGCCTCCCGGACATCGTAATGATGCTGTTCGACCACCCTGTTCACCTGGGAGTTGTAGGGTGAGATATGGATGTGGTTAATGCCGTACTGGGTGGACAGGAACTCGACTGCCTGTATGAAAGCCAGACCGTTGTCAGTAACGAGCTCGGAGACAGCTCCCCAACGACAAAGAATATCCTCAAAAATAAAAGACGCGATGGCGGCCGCGTTCTCGGACTGCAACATCCGCCACTCCGGATACACAGTGAGAGCGCACTGGGCCTGGACAATGAACCAGTAGCCACCAGATCGGGGCATGACCATTGTGTCGATGTGAACTTTGTGGAATAGGCCGCCGATGACAGGTATGGTAGGCGGGATGTGAAGCTTTTGCGTCTGCTGGACTTGACACTCATGACAGGTACGGATGTATCACTTGATGTCATCGACGAGGAGGGGCCACCAAAAGTGAAGTAGGAGGCAAGACCAGATGGAAAAGACACCCTTGTGCCCTAGGTCATTGTGAGCCTCACGGATAAGGCCATACCGGCACTCGAGTGGGACGACGAGCTGGTGTCAACCATGTGGCTCGCGACGGTAAAGAGACCCGTTGAGGATGAAGAAACGGGTGGCAGCATTGACGAATGACACGAACTCTGCATCGGATAGGTTGGCTGGGCGGATGCGAGTGTCGAGGAATTCCCGGATCCAGTCAATCCGAGTGTCCTTCGCCACAGCTTTCGCTGAATGAGGGAGCTCCAGATCGTTGACGACTGGACCCAGATGGGCGGTTGCGAAGATGGATAAGGGGGGCGGAGATGGGTCGAGACGAGAAAATGATCTGAAACGGTGAGGAGGCGACAACAACGAAGTACAATCATTCAATAAGAAAATTGAAAACGAATAGGTGTCATCTAACCAATCCTCAAAATCATCATCCTCAGGGGGATCATCATTGGACGTGGGGCGATGGGAAAGACCATCTGCACCGGAGTGATGGGTGGCCGGAATATGAATGAGATGAAAACTAAATAAGAGGATGCCCACGATCCACCAGTTGATGGTCGCATTGGGCTGGAGGTCGGGATTATTGATCATCCCCTTGATGTACTTGACGTCTACCTCCACGGTGAAGTTGGACAGTCCAAAAACAAATATATGGACCACGCGCAAGGCACGGAACAAACCATAAAGCTCAAGTTTGGCCTGAGAGTAATGACTCTCGACCTCTGTCAAACTGATGGAACCAAACCTATTCGGGTAACATTTGCCATCCTCCCCCATCTGAGAGAGAATGTATCCGACCGTGATCACGGATGTGTCAATGGCGAGGATAACTTCGCGTCCAGACTTGTAGTCGAGACAGCAAAGCGCGGGTGAGTTGCAAATTGCATCCTTGAGATGCTGCATTGCGCATTGTTGGGGCTCCCCCCATTCAAACGGAACACCCTTCCGGGTCAGATTGACCAATGGACGAGCGATCGAAGCAAAATCTCTGATAAAAATATGTACAACTCCACAGACTCCAAGGAATCCGCGTACGTGCGTGAGGTTCTGGCAGGCCAGCCAGTCATGGATCTTCTGAACCTTGGTCTCGTGAGGGATCCGGCCGTCGGATGTGCACTTGTGACTGACGATGGTGGCATCCGGTGCAGCAAGGACGAACTTCTTGGCGGATACCGTGGCACCAACGTTCTGGAGGCGCTGCAGGATATGGTGAACAACCTGTAAATGTTCCCAGATGAATCGGCGGATGCCCGGATTCTCTGGGATAGTTTCATAGGTACTGTCCAGATGCTGATACCGGGTGGTGACCAACTTGACTGGAAGGTCGTCGATGAATGGATACGTATACCTGGGAATCTCATCCTGTAGAATGAACGACATGTCAGCCTGATAAATCTGTACTGCGTTCGTGTATCCCATAGGGACGGTGGTCAGCCGATGCGGACCCATTGGGCTGTTGAATGTGGTGAGGTCACATGAGTCCGAGTGAAGCAGTGAAAGATGGTTAGTGGGTGTAGGGTGATGTGTGTGGGGGTCGAGTATCCTTGTCCCAAGGGGTCCTGTGGAGGGTTAGTACCGGGGACAGACGACTATGACCGACCTCAGTGTACTAGAGTGAGAAGAGATAGTTCCGGACGATGTTCCGGACAGGAAACTAATAATCCGGTCGATAGTGAGAACCGGGCGTGCACGGATGTGGTCACGGATGGGACCGGATCGAGCGCGATAGGAGTCGAAGACGCGAGAACTTGACGAAGACGAAGGGAAATGACGAAGATGAAGAGAAAATGACAATGACGGAAATGAAATTGATGATGATAGGCGAGATTGACGATGATAGGGGAAAAACCCGGCCAAGGACGAGAGCCGGATACGAACAATGGGCCAAGGACGAGGACCCGGAAACTGACAATGACGAGAGAAAACGACTTCGAGAATGGTCACGACGATGAGGAGAGGGGATTCTGACGATAGAGAGATGACCAGTGGGTGCCAAACTGATGAGATTCAAGATCTCGATACAAGACATTTATAGTCCGGGCATTTCCCTGGACTTTGTAGCTATGACAACGCCCGAGGCCCTATGAAGGGACACTCGAGTCTAGGCAGCAAGACGGCAAGAAACGCAAAATATCGTAGTCAATGGTCAAATGAGACTAAATAGAGGATAGGACGGGCGAGAGACGAGCATAGATAAGTGATCCGGTTGACGGAACCGGACCGGATAAAACAGATACATGTTGACCGGAACCGGACGGACGAGACGGATAAACGGATAAACGAGAAACAAAACGGACTGACCTCGAGATGGTATGGAAGGACATGGGACACGACTAGGACGTTTGATGGACGTATGGACGAGCTGAAAAATAGGACCTACAACCGTAGGAGGCCGCAGGCTCCTACATCCGCGGGGGACTTGAATGCTGACTGTCCCCAGTCAGGCACGTGACCGTGGGAACGATGCGCCTCGGAAGTCGAACAATAGCCGGCACGACGCGAGCGGATCACGCTAAGTGTCCACCGCGTCGCGTAACAAACCACAACTTCCTCTACTCCCTACCACGACCATCTTTGCTCCCTCTACATCCTCTGCCAAATGATGTCTGACCTAGACGCGATTCTCGCTTACACTCAACCCTCATCGAAGGACGACCCACAGAGCCACGCCCGGGCCAACCTCAAGGCCGCAAGCGAGTCGATTCTCATCGTCGCCAAGACCGTCCCTGACGACAAGGAGGAATTGGAAGAGGAGAAGGAGATGTGAATGGTTGAATGGGAAAATACCGTGGTGCGTCGCCGTTCTTCGTGTCGGTATTGGTAGCTCACTGTTGCAGACTTACGCTATCGGGTGCCTACAAGACGCCCATCGTTTAGGCGTCGAGGCCATATTAGACCCAGGCATCGCCGAACGCATCAAAGAGTCGAATGAAACGGTCACCCGGTGGAGGGCAGAGAAGACGGAATGCGAGAAGTGGCAGGCCGACAAGGAATGGGCCGCAACGCAACAGGCCCAGGAAGAGGCCGAATGGCCACCATCCTCTGAAAACGATCCAGCCCCAGCAGACCCGGTCCCGGCACCTGCTAAGATCACGGGTGCGACGAAACCGTGCCCTGTCATGGTGATCCCAGCGTGGAATAAGGTACGTAGTAAGGTTTAAACCGTTTGGATCGTGCTGAGGACTCCCAGCGACCACGGATATCCGTAGACGATGACGATGACGAACACGACGATGCGCGCGCCCGGCCACTCAAGAAGGTTGATACGCGTGCAGAATCCATTGTCCACGACAAGCCATGCGGCCCATGCGCACGGTCAAACCACGAGTGCCACGGACTGGAGGGCCGCACCTGCAAGAGGTGTGCCCACCTCAAGTTGTGCTGCGAGAAGTCGAGCGGCTGCGCAACCAAGGGTAAGGCGAAGGTGACGGACGAAGCGAGCGGGTCCAAAGATCGGAAGGGCAAGGCTAAGGCCCAAGGTATGTGGTTTCCGTTTACGCATGCCGGACTAACTTCTCTCCAGAACCCGTCCACCGTCCTCATTGAAACCGCATCCCGATGTGGACCATTGAGCTCACCGACAGCGAGCGGGAAGACAGGAGAGCCGAGGAACTGGGACCGTCCAACTCAGAGTGGCGCCCTCGCACAGGTGCCGTCGATCCGGAGGTGCGCCAAGCGGGTCTACGAACCATCACCCTCCTCGAACAGAAGTTAATCAGCGGCCGGGCCCAAGTACAAGAAGCGGGGGCCCAAGTCCAGGAGGCGGTGGCTCGGGTCCATGTAGCAGTGGCCCGAGTCCAGAAAGCATCAGCCGTATTCGATGAGGTGCAAAGTGAGTTGGCGGTGGTGAGGGCAGCGTTGGGCGGATGGTAGGTAGCCGTTCCGTCGTAGATAGTGTTTCTTTTCCTTGTGCAATGTACCCGTTCCGTTCCGTGTCCGTGTCGCGTCCGTGTCCGAGCCGGTACCATCCCTAAGCAACGAAAAGGGAGCGATGAGTCCAAGATAAGATAAGATAGAGAGATAAGAAAAATCAAACAAAGATAAGATAAGATTGTGCGGGGTACCACCCGACTTGTTTTCGTCGACCGCTTTCGCTTCTACCCCTGCACGGATAAACCCGGGTACCAGATACGACCGGATTCTAAACAAAATGTCAAGATGTGCACGTGGTCTCTATGCGCGCAAGAAAACAAATATCTAAATAAGTTTAGTGGGAGACCAAGAAGGAGATGGATACGGATATGTTTTTATACTTTATGTCTTTCTTATGTTTTCTGTTTTTATTTTGTTAGACGGACGGTGAGAGTAAGAAAAGGGGAATGTATGATATCTATCGTATGATTGTCTGTTTTTGTCGATTCAGCAACGATTGTTCGGATATGAAAGCACCGGACGAAACCCGGGGTAAAACGTATATGCAGCGGTGTGATGATAAAATAAAAGAAAAACGAGTCCGAGTCCGGCTACTCTTCTTCCTCGTCACTGCCTTGCTCCAAATCTTCTTTGGCCGGATATTCGTTGAGGTCGTCGTTGTCGAGTCCGGTTAGATCCGTTACTGGGATGGATATCTTGCTTCTTGGGTGGTATGGCAACAGCCGGAAGGCCGCGTACCTGAGCTTCGATATTGATCCGTCCAACTCGGCCAGCAGGTACGACCCTCCAGCAGTCCTGCGAAGGACCACCATCGGACCGAGGTACCGTGGCTTCGTCTTCCGGTTCAGCTCCTTCTCGACCCGTGTGTTGCGGACCAGGACGAGGTCGCCTGGATTGAACGACTGGTCCCGGATCCGGTTCTTGAACTGCACCTTGAACTGCTTGACAGACGCATACCGGGCGGCGATGACACGGTCACGGATAAGATCTATGTCGTCCTGATGCTTCTGGAGCTGGCGAGCTCACCAGGCGATCAGGACGGACGTGGGGACAAGGTCAGTGTCGGGAGCGGGTAAGAGATACGTTGCCTCTGCGAGATCGAACGGAAAAAGAGGCTCGACGCCGTGTACCATGAAATAGGGTGAAAGCCCTGTCGACTTCATGATAGTGACACGCTCTGCCCAGAACACCGAGTGGGCGGTGGCTGGCCAACACACCTCCCCTCCCTGGGAACTTTTGACGATGGCCTCCTGGACATCGTAATGACGCCGTTCGACCACCCCGTTCGCCTGAGAGTTGTAAGGGGAGATCTGGATGTGGTTGATGCTGTACCGGGTGGACAAAAGCTCGACTGCCTGTATAAAAGCGGGGCCGTTGTCAGTAACGAGCTCGGATACGGCTCCCCAACGACAAAGAATATCCTCAAAAATAAACGAGGTGATGGCGGCTGCGTTCTCGGATCGCAACATCCGCCACTCCGGATACGCAGTGAGAGTGCACCGGGCCTGGACGATGAACCTTGTGGAATAGGCCGCCGACGACAGGTACGGTAGGCGGGATATGGAGCTTCTGCGTCTGCCGGACTTGGCACTCGTGACAGGTACGAATGTACCATTTGACGTCATCGACGAGGAGAGGCCACCAAAAGCGTAGCAGAAGACAAGACCGGACGGAAAAGACTCCCTTGTGCCCTAGGTCATCATGAGCCTCGCAGATAAGGCCGTACCGACGCTCAAAGGGGACTACAAGCTGGTGACGGCCGTGTGGTTCGCGACGATAGAGCGACCCATTGAGGACGAAGAAACGGAATCACGGATCTGGTCAATCCGAGCGTCCTTCGCCACAGCTTTCGCTGAACGAGGGAGCTCCGGATCGTTGACGACCAGACCCGGATGGGCAGTGGCGAAGACGGATAGTGGGGGCGGAGACGGATCGAGATGGGAGAAGGATCTGAAACGGTGAGGGGGCAACAACAATGAAGTATGATCGTTCAATAGGAAAATTGAAAACGAATATGCGTTATCTAGCCAATCTTCAAAACGATCGTCCTCAGGGGGATCATCATCGGACGCAGGGCGACGGGAAAGACCATCCGCACCGGAGTGATGGGTGGCCGGAATGTGAACGAGACAGAAGCTGAACAAGAGGATGCCCGCGATCCACCGGTTGATGGTCGCATTGGGCTGGAGGTCGGGATTATTGATCATCCCCTTGACGTACTTGGCGTCTACCTCCATGGTGAAGTTGGATAGTCCGAAAACAAAAATACGAACCACGCACAAGGCATGGAACAAACCATATAGCTCGAGTTTGGCCTGAGAGTAACGACTCTCGACCTCCGTCAAACTGATGGAACCAAACCTGTTCGGGTAACGTTTGCCATCCTCCCCCATCTGAGAGAGAATGTATCCGACCGCGATCACGGATGTGTCGACGGCGAGGATAACTTCGCATCTGGACTCGTAGTCAAGACGGCAAAGCGCGGGTGAGTTGCAAATAGCGTCCTTAAGACGCTGCATTGCGGATTGTTGGGGCTCCCCCCATTCAAATGGAACGCCCTTCCGGGTCAGATTGACCAACGGACGAGCGATTGAAGCAAAATCTCTGATAAAAATATGCATGACTCCACAGACTCCAAGGAATCTGCGTACATGCATGAGGTTCTGGCAGGCCGGCCAGTCACGGATCTTCTGTACCTTGGCCTCGTGAGGGATCTGGCTGTCGGATGTGCACTTGTGACTGACGATGGTGGCATCCGGTGTGGCAAGGATGAACTTCTTGGCGGATACGGTAGCACCGATGTTCTGGAGGCGCTGCAGAATATGGTGAATGACCTGTAAATGTTCCCAGATGAATCGGCGGATGCCCGGATTCTCTGGGATAGTCTCGTAGGTACCGTCCGGATGCTGATACTGGGTGGTGACCGACTTGACCGGAAGGTCGTCGATGAACGGGTAAGTGTACCTCGGGATCTCGTCCTGTAGGATGAACGACATGTCAGCCTGATAAATCTGTACCACGTTCGTGTATCCCATAGGGACGGTGGTCAGCCAATGCGGACCCATCGGGCTATTGAACGTGGTGAGGTCACGTGAGTCCGGATGGAGCAGACGCTGGTCATATCCAGCGAAGAGGTCCATCATTCCGTATACAGCAAAGCCGGCGAACAATTCTGCAAAGTGCTCGACGAAGGGCGGAGTCGACGAGTCACGAATGGTGACGGCATTGAGGGGTTGGAGGTCGTGCACGAGGTGGAGAGACTTGCCGTCCTGCTTGAGGACGCAGAACCAGCGGGATCGGTACGAGGCGGCAGAGGGTTCGTAAACACCGGATGCGATCCAGTCCTTGATAATTTGAATAGTGTCTGCCCACATAGACAGGGGGACGGGAATGTTGCGTAGTACCCATGGCATATGGGGCACTGTCGGAATCTTGACTGGTGGGAAGTATTTTTCGTCGAGGTGCCCCCTTTCGGTAGGCACCCAGGCAAAGGCGGATTCGTGCTCGCGAACGAGCCAGCGGACGAGTTTGATTTCTTCTGGCAAAAGCCAGTTGGCAGGGTCGAGATCTAGAGCGTTAGCGCGCTCCTGTGTGAAATGGATACTGGGTGTAAAGTCCGGCAGAAAAAACGGTAATGGGGCCAATCCGGCAAGCGGATCAGCTGGAAGAGAGCGGGTGATGCGGAACTCCTCGTCAATGGGAGCCATCACAGCGCACACCTTCTTGGCTACGGGTTTGTAGACCAAGGAGTGCGAAACAATATCATAAGAATAAATAGATGTTACCGCTCGAATGGCATCTGATGTGAGAACGAATTGAGTCGAAGATAAAAACGAGTAGTCCGGAGAAGGTGGTAGCGGACCGGCAGAAAGTGGCGGTAAACGTAGGTAAGAAGGAGAATAAAAATAAGAATAACGTGGACGGGAAGACGATGACGGACGAGGAGAAGACGACGAAATGAAGATACCATGTTCTCCCCGGGCGGATTCCAGATCATCGAAAACTAAAAATCTGCTTCAGGAGCGGATTGAAGGATGTTACAATGCTTGTTCTCGCGGCAGCGGGGGCAGCCCTCTGACCAGGCCCAGGTCAGCAATGTATACTGCTTCCCCGTATTGGGGTCGTGAAGGGTCATCGTCTGCGAACCGTCCAGGTAATTGTCAGTAGTCGCCCCCATGAGACAGTGAAATGGTCACCCCAACAGGAGGTCGAAGTTAGCGCGGGTCAACACCTGGACCTGCAACATAACCTCTCCTGCGCCAAAGTCCAAGGCAAGGTTCTCGAGTATGCCGACAGTGGTGTCGACGCTGGTGTTGGCAGAGGACATACGCATGGTATGGTCGGACCGGACCGGAAGGCCCAATCCTTCCCATACCCGCTTCGGCATAGCGACGATTTCGGATCTGGAGTCGAGGACACCAAGGATGGTGCGACTGGAACAGGCGATGCGCGCCTCGATGGCGCGAAGAGGGACGTTATGGTGTGCGACGATCAGTCCGTCCTCGTTGTAGAGGACCCGATCGCCGTACTTGCGGGCGACAGAGGCCGGGTCGAGACTGGCTAGCTCATTTACCTGTACGACATTAGTGGAAGTGGTAGGCGCGACCTGTTTTACCGTGGTGAGGTCGCGAAATTGTTTGTGGAATTCAGGGGAAATGGCGAATAAATCTTTGACGGGAACCGGGATGGATACATCCATGACCCGGTCCAGGACTCGCTTAGGGGCTGAGTCATTGTCAAGGGGGCACAAATACTTGAACTGAGGGCCAGATGAGGAGGGAAAAGAAGTGTTAGCGTTGGGAGCGCGAGACGAAACATTACCGGTCGAGCTGGATGAAGACGTGCCGGGTCCGGTTGGACCCGTGATTGCTGGAACGGATGACAAGGACAATGGGGCAACAATGCCCCCAGATGATTTGCGCTGCTCCGGGCGCGAAGAAGAAGTATTGGGGACTGGAGTTGGAGCACGGATGGCAGACGACGACAATGATTGTTGTTGTTGGAGCTCTGGTGAGAGAAGCTCCTCGGAGACAGACGCAGAATGGGGGGCAGGATACTTGCGAGGCGGAACTTGGACACCGTCGAACCGGACACGCTTGCCCTTGTCTTTCACAGCCTTGTCGGCCTGGAAATTTGCCCAGGCCTGTGCGATGTACGGTTGGAAGTCAGGGCGATCCGCCTCCGGTTCGGATTCATCATCTGAAGAGTGGACGGTGGTAGCAAGGAAGGCGGAAGGGTCGATGTCGAGGATGGACGGAGTGTCCGGGAACGTAGCTGACAAAATATTAGCAGAAACCTGAGAAGACGGAGCCGGGTTGGTAGAAGGACCCGCTTGCCCTGCAGCAAGCGTATGGTCAATAGCCTCTTTGAGGCAGCGACAACCTGGGACACGAGGGATACCAGTACCATCTGGCATAT
>JBBPMX010000628.1:0-10920 GCA_038090515.1 Pulveroboletus cf. viridisquamosus
TACCTGGATGGACACAGAATATTATAGACAGGAAAGATTGGGTGTTTGCACAACAGGAGACTTCGGTCTCCTACACCAAGTCATAAGTATCATAGTTCATAGTGTAGACTATATACTTACCTCAGTCATTGTGATGGGCAAACATACTGAGGTGTCTGTTGGAAATTAAGTGACTAAATAGTTCTCTTGCCACTTGGCAGTACAAAGGAAAGATAATCATAAAGGGAGAAAGGCATGAAAGAAAGAAGAAAGGATCAAAGGGATACAAATGGGGTTGTATATACAGATGTGGATGAGGACAAAGGGAATCAGGCTGTTGTGACTGTATGTACAGTTATCCAATTCTGACACTGTGCTTATGTAAGTTCTACTAGCCTAACCTCTGTAGCTAAAAGTATGCCTGTTCAACACTGATCTCCTCTGGGCCCTCCTATCCAACTCTGAAGTTTCTTGACAAACTCCTATATAAATTCCTACAACTTCTATATAGGAGTTACTAATGTCCTATAGGAGCAGTCAGAGATAGATAGGAAGGTCAGACTTGTATCCAATGTCATGTCAGTACTCACTTCTTATGTCATTCCCTTACCCTATCTTTGTTTCATCCCTATTCCATAACTTTGTGCTGTTTCTCCTCTGATCTTACTATTTCCTTATGGAGATTGCTTGTTTTGCTTTGGAGTTGATTGGACTTTGTGCTTGCATCTTTGCCCACTTTATATATATATTCTCTTTTATTCCTGGGCTCCCCTTAGTCATTTCTGCTACTCCTTAGGCAGTGGCTGAGGTGAGTGCCAGTTTTACTTTACCTTACCACTGTTGTTAATTAGTGTAGTGGGTGATTACTGCCCTTTACTTAGGTAAATATAGTTGTTCCTGCTACTTCTTAGGCAGTGGCTGAGTGGGCAATTACTGTCCTTTACTTAGATTTTTCATAGGACTATCCATCCCTAGAGAACCCATCCCACCATCACCTGCTCCCATAGTCACTCACCACACTCTCTCATGACTTCTTGCTGATGCTGAGCAACAGCAAAAAAATACCAGAACCAGAAATGCAATCCTGCTGCCACTACCACTGTTCCCAACCCCACCAATGGCCAGTAAATCAACTGAACTCCATTTTGGGAAACTAGATGACTATGATGGATCATATGAAAAGGCCATGCCTTGGCTCCATTCTGTCCAATTCTATCTGATCACCAACACTGAACTCTATAATACTGATACCAAGAAGATTGCCTTTACCCTTTCCTTTATGAGGAGCAGTTTGGCCAGTACCTGGGCCAACACCTTTTGCACTAAGAAACTTGCCAACTCTGCCCAAGGGTTTGGGAAGTTTGAGGACTTTGTCAAAGACTTTAAAGAAACCTTACAACACAAGGATGTTATCACTAAAGCAGTTTGATGGTTGCAAAGCACCAGAACCACCAAGCTCTCTGATGTCAACAGCTATATCTTGGAGTTTAAGAACCAAGTCTCTCTTAGCACCCTTGAAGATAACATTGTCCTCACCAAATTCTTTACTGCCAGACTACCAGATTCCCTTTACCAACAGATCAGTGAGCTAATGCCTACAAATACAAAGAAATGTATAACTACTTCTGACCTGCTACATCTTCTACCACCTCCACAAAGGATCCTGATACCATGGATGTAGATGTTGTTAGGGTGGGAAAGCTAACCTCTGAAAAATGTAAGTGATGTATGGTGCAGAAACTCTGCTTCTGCTGTTTCCAACCTGGACACATGTCCAATACCTGCCCTACCTTCCCCAACCAAGGAAAGAAGAAGATCTTGGTCAAGAAGGTAGCCACCACACCTTCCCTCCCCAGACTTGAGCCTGTCCCTGATGATGATGATAATGATGATGATGATGATAATGATGAAGATCCTCCTGAGGAAACTGTCAAGAGGGTAACCTTCTCCAGATGGGAAAAGAGTTTTTGAAAGGAGAAATGCCCTTGACACATGTTTCCTCCTCTAATCACCATGTACTAGTAGCTAAAGATCCTTGAGCAATACACATCCCCATTATCTTTACTGCTGGTCTGAAAGTCATCAAAACTCATGCCCTTATAGATTCTGGAGCCACCCAATCTTGTGTAGATTGGGCCTTCATCAAGAAACACCACATTCCCCTCACTTATCTTCTGAAACTATTTTCCATCTGGAATGCTGACAACACCCTGAACAAAGAAGGGCTAATCCATTTCTCTACCACCATTTTCTTCATAATTGAAGAATTAACTTACTCTGAAGAATTCTTTGCCATGCATTGTATGGATGACCCCCTGATTCTTGGCATGCCCTGGCTAAAAAATGCCAACCCCCTTATTGACTGGTTAACTAACACACTTCTTCTCCCCATATCTGGTGCCCTACCACCCCCCTAACCTGCAGAATCCCCTGTTAAAACTAAATGGCTCATAGAACATGCAGCCAAGGTGGCCAACATTCCTGACCCAATTCAGATCTATTATGTTCACACTGAATAAGACTGGGGAAGTATGTTATTTGACCATCTCCAAGATTTGGAAGGGCACTAGTGGCCCACCTACAAGAAATGGAAAGCATAGGAAGACCATGTCATAACTAAATGACTTACCACTGCCACCAACCTTGCTATTGAAGTCCTCACTGAAAAAAAGGAAGTATGCCTCCCTCCCAAGTTTGCAGACTTTGCCTCAGTGTTTTTCAAGGAGTCAGCTGACCACCTTCCCCCCTCTCAGTCTTATGACCATCCCATCAAACTAGATGAAACCTTCAAACCTCACTCTGCAAAGCTCTATCCCCTCACTGAAGCTAAGAAGAAGGCCATCAAGAAATTCCTTGAGAAAAACCTCCAAGCTGGAAAAATCTACCTCTCAAAATCCCCTTAGTCATCCCCTTTCTTCTTTGTCAAAAAGAAAGATGGGAAACTACACCCCTGCCAGAATTATCAATACTTGAATGAACACACCATCAAGGATACCTACCCACTCCCACTCATTTCAGATCTCATTGAGCACCTTCAAGGTACCAAGATGTTCACCAAGTTTGACATTAGATGGGGCTATAACAATATCAGGATCAAGGAATCAGACTGTTGGAAGGCTGCCTTTCTCACCCATAAAGGCCTCTTTGAATCTACTGTCATGTTCTTTGGACTGATTCACTCCCCAGCCACCTTCCAATGATTTATGAACAATTTCTTCCATGATCTCATTGCTGAGGGATGGTTTGTCATATACATGGATGACCTCCTCATCTTTTCCCCTGATGAGAAAACCCACACTGAACAAACTGCTGTGTTCTCAAACATATGATGAAACCAGACTCCTTCCCATCCTTGTGCTAAAGGGTAAGAGGGCGGCATTTGGTATTTGCATGTATTTAGTGTATCATGTGAATATTTCAAACTCAGCCTAACTTTATCCCTCAAACCCTCCAGCAGTGGCTGGCACAACTGTTTAACAAGGTTTGTGTCCTGACCATCTGGTATTGTCAGCACAGTGCTAAAAGTTTTGTGGTAACCAACACAAGCATTAGTCAGCATGGATAACTCCCAGAAAGTTGAATTGCTCTTAAATGCAATGCAGTTGCTGCATATATTATTCCCAGAATTTATATACAGTCTATTCTCAAGTGGACAATACACAGGTGACCTAATAGTCCATAACAGATTGATGAAATAGTAGAAACTGTTACAAAACACTCAGAGATTAGCAAATGGAAAGTACAGGATCTGGCAGATAAAGTTGCAGCAGGAACATATAGAAATGAAGTTATGAAACTCACAATGCAAGACAGCAGTCTCCATTTCAACATTGCACATGCAAATGTCCAGCAACTAGAGGAATTTAGCATTGGCAACTTGGCAGAGATTGTCAAACTGAATGCACCTTGTCTGTGAGCAATGCTGGATGCAGCACTCCCAATGCACTTGGCAGGGACACATACATAGGATGCAGGGAGATGAAGACACAAATGAGCAGAACTCATATTGGGATGTGCTGGAGGGCTGTGACATGCACAGAGGGCAGCTGGTGCAATGCCTTGACAGGTGGCAGGCTGTTGTGGCAATTGTGAGTCACATCATAAATGGTTAGTGAAATCTCACCCAATTGTTCATTCAGAAAAAGGTTGTCATTGTTAGCATAATGGCACAGAATGTGAACTAGAGGGCAAATTACTTACAGAGCATGTTAGGAATCTTTCTGCAGTCATCCCATATGCCACAGAAAGTTATTGAGATGCTTGCACACATGGGGTTATCAGTATCCCTTAGCTCAATCAACACTGGGATATGATCACTCTTGCAGGATTCCAGTAACACAATCAAGGCCCTCAGGTGTACACTGCTTGCAAATTATGCATATGACAACTTCAACATTGATCTAAAAACATCAGACCAACACATTGAGAAGTCCAATGACAGTTTAAAGCATCTCACCTCTGGCATCCTCTTTCCATTGCAACACAGAACTACAGCAGAAGATCTTTGCTGCTTTCATATGCTCTGGGAACAGTCTATCAACAATATCCATGCAAGAGAACCAATGGTGCAAAAAGCAGGAAAAATGTACTGGGACTTACTCAGACTCCATCAAACACCAAATGCAGCTGGAACATTGTACCAGATGCAATACAACACTTGGAAAATGTTGTTGGACCTGGTTAAACATGGCCCTGAATATTTTCAATGCTTTCAGGACATGTTGGGGAAACCAGAGGAGGTGGAAGTGCTCCCAGTCATCAAGACTCCAATTATTGCTGCCTAGTCAATGGAGTATGTTAACTCTACAGTATCTGGGAACATAGATTCAATTGTCAGCCTTCTCACTCAAGCCAGAATCAAGGATCCAATGAAAACTCATGATCTGAACATGCCTGACATATCCGAGTATGTCATACCATTTCATGGGGACCTGGGGACAGGAGAGTGTATCCAGGCGCTCCTGCAGTGCTGAGCATTGGAGAGCACACCCTGAAGGAGATGTCAATACATTATTTTCATTACAGAGCCTTGAAGTGTTTGCAGCTTCGGAACCTACATTCACACAGCTTAAAGAGCTTGCAGGCATCCTTGCCCAGGACTACATTGGAACACACATGATCATCAGGACACACTGAAAGCCCAGCACTTAGCATGACATGCAACACGAGAATGCATTGATCTTGAATAAGTATTTGTTACTATACAAGGAACTCACTCATGCAATGAACTCTGGGGATATTGGGCAAACAGAGACATGCATTGTTGCATGGATCCTTGTCTTCAAAGCAACTGGAAAGCATAAGTACGCAAGCCATATGATGGATTTTTTGATGAACTTACATTTCATATACCCAGAGGGTTTGTGGCCATGGCACCACAGAGCAACTTGCACTGACCAACACCAGGCATGCTATCCAATACTCAATGCTTATTAACCCAACTGGAATGAAGGGGAAGTTCTGTGCAGTTGATTGGTGTATAGAGCTGAACAACCTGTTTATGAAGATCATAAATGGTGGCAAGTTCTTGAACCATACCATTAACCATATTCTTTTGGAGTTGCTGCTTGTCCAAGTATATCATAACCTTCATGAAGCCTTTCAGAAACACTTCTTGCACACTCACCTCTCCTTGAGAAGGAATGAAGCAAATATGGCCCAGACATTTGCAGAGCTATGTAAACACTTGGAGAAATACCAACCACACAATATCCAATTAGAATGCTCTAGTAAAATGTGCATAAATGATCTTATTGATGCAGGACATATACTATATCTTCGAATACTGCCACTGCTCATGTCCCTATATTCACTGGCACCAACTGGGCTGTTTGGTGGCCTGCTATTGCTACCTATACTCAATCACTCAGGTGCATGTGGTGTATTGACTTCCCTGAGCCTGACATCTCTCCCACTAGAGATGACTTCAATAGCAAGCTCTAAAACTATTACATCAAGTGGCACAAGGCCAATTCCTGCATTGCTGGCTCTATGTTGATGACTATGTCATCAACCCTTCAGCAGAAGTACTCCTCTAAGACCATTGCTAAGGACTTTATTAAGGCTCTCAAGGCCAATTTTGCATCTGCAGGCCTTCCCCAGGTCTATGGGAATTTCAAGGCCATGATGGACACCACCATCCCTGCCAAGTTGCATCCTGGAAATGCTCTCCAGCATATCCAGAACCACTATTCCAAGCTGGCAAGTGTGAAGTACAATGTATCTGAAAAGATTCAAGCAATGATCCTTATATTGAAATTACCTGCAAATATGAATGTGGTTGTGCAGATGCTTGTGCAGAAGAAGGACACAGGTGGGAACCCAATCCCACCTGCTGTTGAGGAAATTGTGGCTGCTGCCACACTCTCTTGGGAGCAGCACTCTGCTATGGGTAGCAAAGGTCATGCCTCTGGGACCCAACAGGCTCAGAAGATCAGTGCTGTCAAGCACAAGGGAGAGGGTAATCCCTCCTTCAAGTCTCAGCAGCAGTCTCCTCCAGTGCCTTCTGGGCAGCAGGAGGGTGACAGTGCAGACAAGAAGGGGAAGAAATGACCTTGTGGAAAGCATGCTGGCAAGGCTGCTAAGCACAATCACCTCTCTTTTATATAGGATGAGATGCAGTTTGTGTCAGTTGCTATAGTGCCAGCATATGTTTTCTCTTCTCCCATTGTTGATCTGTGCATTGCTACTCACCAGCCTGCCCAGCAGTACCAAGGAACTCAAGGGCCTCTGGCCTTTGATTCAATAACCAAGGCTTTTGATCTTGCCTATCAGCTTGAGATCCAGCCCACTGCTGAGACTATCCAGTCCCTTGATTTGGTGCACCCTCTCCTTGAACATCTTGATTTGCCTAGCCCTTCTTTGTTGTCATCCACATCCTACCAGCAAGAGGCCATTACTATTCCCAATGCCCCTGCCTCTTTCTCCTCCACTTACATTGCTCCTGCTGTGAGGCTCCCATCTTGTTCTTCAAAGAAATCCCAAAAGTGCCACATCATGGCTACTCCATCCACCCCCTGGGACACTAATGATAAGGTGGATATCTATGGTTCCAAGACTGAGATTCAAGGTCCCTATGGCCAACAGGATCTCAGGTTAGTACATTCCTATTCATCATTGCACCAGTACTCAACTGCTACCACTGCTTTTCCTATGTGTGAACCAATGTAGCAGAACTGAGTAGTACTGTATATACTTCCAATGTATCAGTACTGAGCCAATGTGAGCATATTTGTGCCCATGACTCCCAACTTTCATGCACACAGTGTGAAAAGCCTGATTGTCCATTTTGGATTCTCAACTCTGGTGCATCACTGCACTTTACTCCCTATCACTCAGATTTTACTAAGTATGTTCCTTTGAAGGGGAAGGACCAAATACCAGTTCATACTGCTGCAAATACCTTACAGGTAGTCGGCATAGGACTTATTCATGTTCCCTGGCTTGATGCTGATGGCAAATGTCATACACTGGAGTTATATGATGTAGGGCATCTGCCCAACTCTAATGTTCATCTCATGTCATTAAGACAACTGCTACAAAAGGTACCAAAGTTAAAGGTGACGCTCAGCAGATTACTGTTATGTATGGAAATGGTAACATCTTGGTGCTCTTTACTCCTGGCTGTCTTGGCCCTAACATGTATATTCTGGAGTCAGCAGATGTCTCTAAAGATATGCACACTAGTACTCAGCCAACATGGGAAATGTTACATCACCAGTTAGGTCACCCCTCTAAGGAGGTCCAGAAGCATGCCCAAAAACATATGCAAGGCTTCCCTGAGATATCTGCACCACAGGAGGACATTATTTGTCCTGGCTACACTATGGGCAAGATACCCAATCATGCCTTTCCACCTGATGTGCATAGAGCCAGTCAAGCATTTGAGCCTGTGTACTCTAACATAAAGTCATTCCCCATCGAATCATACCACCACTACAAATATATTATCACATTTGTGGATGATTACACCTCCTTTGCCTGGATAACCTCTTTGCACATGAAAGATGCTACATTGACAGTCACTAAACATTTTCTATCAATGGTCCAGATGCTATTTTCTGCCAAAGTCAAAGAATGGATGTCTGATGCAGGGGGAGAGTACAAATCTCATGCTTTTGATAAGCTCTTGGCTGACAATGGGATCCATATATTCCAGAGTGCTCTACATGTACCACGCAGAATGGCTGGACTGAGTGCTTTATGCACACTGCCATAGACAAATCAGAAACTATGTACCTTGAGGCTTGCATTTCCAATAGCTGGTGGGAATTCTCCATGACACACACTTGTCATTTGTACAACAGGACACCACTCCACCGACACAATTGGCATACCCCTTATGAGCTCCTTTACAAGGAAAAGCCTGACATTAGCCACTTGCACATGTTTGGATGTGTAGCATACATATTCATCCCTCAGGATGTGCACACCAACAAGATGGCTCCTAAGTCAGAGCTTATGGTGTACCTAGATGTCACTCCTGGACATGGGAGCAACTATATTTTTATGTGCTCTCCCACAAATGTTATTTTCATCTATGCGTTGCGATGGTGCGGGCTGAAGATCAGCGTAGGTGTGCGTGATGTGTGCGGGTTAAATGGATGAGTGATGCGGTAAGTACATGTGTTGTAACTACGGGGATGGGCGAAAAGCCGAAGGGCTTTTCCAGCCCGAAGCTGCTCCTAGTGCTGTCAGGCGATCGAGCTGTGAGGGTGGGATGGGAAACGAACAGCCGATTGCGTGAGCTAGGGCGAGCGTCGGACGTGGAGACGCGGTGGGTGAGCTGTGTGTAGCTGTGAGTGGGTGTGGTGGGTGGGTGCGAATGGAAAGTGGCGAGGGCTAATCTAACGGGACTACGGGATTACTGGGACGCGAAGTGGGCAGGAAGATGAGCGGTAAGCCCACTTCGTTTCTCACGCATAGACTAAATCCTACGCTGTCTCGTGACTCGACTCTCGTAGGTCATCATCTATGCGTTGCGATGGCGCGGGCTGAAGATCAGCGTAGGTGTGCGTGATGTGTGCGGGTTAAATGGATGAGTGATGCGGTAAGTACATGTGTTGTAACTACGGGGATGGGCGAAAAGCCGAAGGGCTTTTCCGGCCCGAAGCTGCTCCTAGTGCTGTCAGGCGATCGAGCTGTGTTCCCGTTGGATTAGGAGCTAGCGACGCGTTGAGTGAGAGAGTCCTGAAGGTTAGGAGCGGCGACCTACTAGTGGGTTTAAGGGTGGAATTGTTTAGCGGACGGGGGGAAGGATGTAGTGTTGTAGTTGGCGGAAAATCGCTGCGTCGTGTTGTAGGAATGGGGCGAGGACGAGTGCGTGATGGCGTAGGTAGAGGGTGAAGGAGTCGCTGGACCATCGTCCCATTGTCTTGACCACGTCGAACGGGACACCTTTGAGTAGGTAGTACAGCGTGCCGCCGATCCGCAGGCTGTGACCTTTGAGCCCGTTGAATTCCGGGTGTATCTTTCTTAAGGAGTCGATGCGTTTCATCACTTCCTTTTTGGATAGCGGGCGCATGCGGCCTGACGGGTGACGCCAGGCGAAGAGGTGTTGCGACTGTTCTGGGTTGTTTATGGTGAGGTGGTGTAGGAGTGCCGCTTTCGGGTCTATCATTGGGTCATCGAGCGGGGCGCAGTGTACTGACTCACCCGTTGTGGTGGTCTTTGTGCGCGGGAGTGTGAAGGTGATGACCGGGAGCCCGTCTTGGTTGGCTGCAAACGTGAGTCCTGCGCGAGGTATGTGTGAGGTGCAGTCGTACTTGGAGATTGCGGTGACTGTGAATTCACCAAGGCGGGCGAGGGAGAAAAAGGTTGATATCACGCAAGCGAAGATTGCTGCGTCGCAGTGATTATTGATGTCTAGCGATTGGCGTAGCTTGAGCAGGTTGTCTAGCGTGAATGGCGCTCTCTTCTGCCGTTTGGAGGACGGGGGTGCGAGCCTGTTTGCTCCCTCTAGTACGGCTTTGTATTCCGGTTCGTTCACGTTCCACTCTAGTCCATGTAGGATGTGCCATGCTCGGATGGCAGCAGCGTAGTTGGATATGGTGGAGCCTGCGTGTGCCCCTGCGCAACTGGCGAGGAAGGCGGCCAGTAGATTGGTGGATATCGGGGCACGGAGGTGGTCTGGGATTTGGTTCATGTCGCAGTATAGGTGGTAAGTCAGGAGGCCGTTGCCATACAGCGTCTTGGTGGAGTCAGCCCATGAGGCTCCGATGACTCGGAGGATGCGCTCTAGGTCGTTGTCCGTTAGGGCTGGGGTTAAATTGTTGGATCGTGGGGGTTCAGCTGTGGGTTTCCATAGGAGGAGTCGTTGGTTGGCCATGCAGTGTGGGCGCAGTGGGGAGGGGGATGGGGTTAGCCCAGGTCTGTAGGGTCTGGGTCTTTGCGCGTCGGTGGGATTTGGGCTCGGGAGGTGCGAGCCAAATTTGGGGGGCTTGGGGTCATGCTTGGCAGAGTGCGAAGCGGATCGCTGCATCTTCAAGGTGGAGTAGCTCAGCGGTACGTTGTTGTGAGGCACGCTCATCTGAAGTGCGGCTAACGCATTTAGTGGGGAGGTGAGGGGTAGTGCCTCGCTGTTGCTCTTTGGGGGTGATTGGGCTGTCGAAGTTGACGACGAGGTCGCTGAGTGTGTGGTGGATGGGTATGGGTGGGAGTAGGAGGTCTGGGTCTCCGAGTCGGCCTCGAGATGGGAGGTCTGCTGGGTTGTTGCCGCTGGGTACGAAGCGAGCAATGACGCCGTGTATGGGAGAACAGGTGTTGGCGAGGGAAGAGTGGATGCGTTTGAAGACATTGTTGACAGATTGGTTGCGGTGTCGTCCAACGCGCCAGCTCTCGATGACACTCGTGTTGTCTCCATGGACGAGAACATGTGTTGGAGGGCTAGGGATGCGGGCGATAGTGAGAATGAGGAACTCGAAGGCGATGGCTTCAGCCCAT
>JBBPMX010000629.1:0-10913 GCA_038090515.1 Pulveroboletus cf. viridisquamosus
CGAGGACAGAGTCTAGGCAAGGGCGCGACACACAAGTCCTGCGCCAACGTCCTCCTAGGTACCCCCTTGTCGCTCCGAACTCCGTTCGTCCGTCCTACGAACTTCGTACACTAACCCTCGGAACTCCAATCGGACCTGAGTCCGGAGGAACTGGACTTGACACTGCAGTAACTCAAATGACCATTCTCTACAGATGGTGGTGCTTCAATCGAACAGTTATGATTGTGGGGTTTGGGTACTAGTGGCAATAGCAGCTGTGTTGCGTGATTATGATGTCACAGAACTTCATGAAGACAACATAACACATTTTCGACACTACTTACGAGCACTAGTCCTATCTCTGCCTAGCCAATAGTCATGTAATAAGGATTTTTGCTGCCCTCTATCATATTGGCTTCAATGCAATAAAAATATACCATTCTGGCTCGCCAATGCAACAATGTCTCTGCCAACTCTTTGTGTCTCCACGCCTCACATGTAATGATAACATTGTTTAGTTGCTCCCATTGAGCAAACACCCTGGCAGCAGTCTGATGGAGGTCCCATATGAGCTCCTGCCTCTCACCCACACAATATCTTTGTTCCTGGTGAGCCCTAGATGCAATCTCAAGATGCACCCATCTTCCAAACATGACATCCATGAGATTCCTTGTGAAGCGCTCTTCTTCTGGGGTATCTGCTGGCTCAGGTTGCGAGTAGGGTGGGTCTTTGTCCCAATGAACAAGCCCGGATTCATCCAACTCGTCCGGACTCTGTGCTGCTAAATGAAACAGGTGGGAGTCAGGCAGTGGTTCTGTCATGAGTGTGATCAGTGATTGTGGCAAATGATCATGATCACTGTAGATTATTGGATGTTGATGTTTAGATGATAGAATGAATACATGTGACCATCACTTACTCTGTTGTGTGAGCAACAACACTAGCTTCCATGCGAGCATGACATTTGATATATGCACCATGGTTTTGTGCACTACGCTGCTCTTGACCCCTGTGTGTCACCATAGGATGCTAGAGTAAATTCCAGCCTGTAACGATGACTCACCTTGGAGTCTGACTGTAGTTCTTGTGCTGAACAGAGCGAGCAACTTGTTTGTCTCGGAGAGTTAGATATTTTGGTCATCGACCTATGTGAAGCTTAAGATTGCATTATCTACTAGTATTTGCAACAGAGTCCCTCACTCAGGCTATGCCATCGAGTCTGCATAACATTAGATGCCATGTGTCACTACACATCATATATACCTTGGCTGATGCTTGCTATTGAAGCGGCCCTACCTATTGTGTCTGCACTCACTCCGAGCTTGGCATACATACGTATAGTTGCCGGGCCAGATCACAACTCTATTCAGTAGGACCATTATTCGCTTTTTGATTGGTTGACTGAGTTACAGTGCAATCCTACTCTCAGTAGGACATTTATTCCCCTTCTGATTGGCTATTTGCACTACAGTATCTGTTTGTGACTGACCATGACCGTGATCTTCTTGCAGCGACTGAGCACCGGACTGGCGGACTCTTCAGTTGACCAGGGTAACAAAGAACTCACAACACTTGACACAGTGTCGGAAATGCTCCCGGCCTGTGGTGGGTTCCACTGGGCCAATAAACTATGGAGGCTGCCAAGCATGGATGCTCATCGGACAGGAAATGGGTAAGGTTGATGCATTGTTCTCTGACACTGGTCCACCACTGTACAGACAGCAGATGACTCGACCACTCACTGATCAGAGTCACTCACTAGTGAGAAGAAATGAGATGAACAACTTAATCTACATGGTGAGCCCATGAGTTGAATAGGACTTTTCTGATCGTTGGGAACATTCTGTCAGAACTCGCCACTTGGGGTATGTGGCCCTTTATTTGATTGATATACTGGGCGGCAAGATTCGTGTGCCCATCTGGCATTGAGAATTCACTCCACAGCTGAGGAGCACATTATATTGAACCGAGGTAAGATTCATGACTACTTTGTGTGTCAGTGAATGAAACATTGAACGGTGTCGATCTTTTCAGCATGGTGGTGCTGAATTGTTTGGACTTCAATTCCAACTGACTACAATACATTTTGAATTGAATGCTAAAATCTATTGGTCGCGCTTCCTGCTGTCCAGTTCCTGCTACGTGTGATTTAGCATGACACACAAAAGAAATCCAGAGAAAAAGGCTTTCCCTGATCGGCCTTTTTTTTTTTGAGCGCCATTCATCATGGCTGTCAAAGTGTCAGTCATCACGGTCATAGAAACACTCAACAGCCCATACCGTCTGCCATCTGTGGAGGGAAATAAACACTGGATCAGTTGGGGAGAGGATGCAAGGCAGAGGCATTGGGGGGAAAGAAGGCAGCCCACATTTCAGCAACAAGAATTTGGGCATGCTTTTAGAAGACTGCAGGCATGGTGAGGGAGAACATGAGAAGGGGTGGGGTGAGTGCGTAGTACCCCGATATCTGCCGAGGGATTGCTTGTCTCTAAAAGAAGGAGAAGTATTGGTGACGGACTGGATGAGCTCCAGGGCTGTTCCTCAATCACATTGGGATCTCTGGAAATACGTCAAGGAAGCTGACATATGACCCGCAAAACTTCTGCATCAGTCACTTGCATGGCAATCGATCACTGACCTGATGGACGACATACCTCGCAGAGGATTGAGAAGTCCAGTATCACACCTTCCTGATCAGGTAGTCGGATCCAACGAGTGGGTCACACTGAGTGGTTACCATATATGGTAAGTCATGGCTCAGTGTGGTTGTCACACAGTTGCCTCTCCACTCGTCCACTCTCATATCTTATCACTGGCTCCAAGCTCCTCAAGACCCCCCCCTTCATCTGCAGGTCATCTGGATTCCTCATGGGCATCCAGGATCAGTTGGATCTGCCTTGGTGCAACTGTATAACCCACTCGGCAGATCCTGTCTTGCTGACCTTTCAGATCGTGATTTTGACTTTCCACGTCAACATGGAGGATTTGGGTGGCTAATAGGATGTTTAAGTGTCCTTATGGATTCTATGGGTGGCTTAGGTGTGTGGGTTCAGCATGTCCTGTGGCTCAATGGGCTTTGCCAACCTCCAAGTGAGTTGCCACTCAGGTGTGAGGTGCACTGATAGTCTCCTCTAGCTTTTGCTATCAATCACCTACCCCGCCCTATGGTCACCATCATGCCTAGGGCTTCTCAGCATGGAAAACTCATACTCAATTCTATGGCTTCAATGGTCCTTGCTTTACATGGTGTGGTTTCAAGTACGTGACATGGCTTCAAGGTATGCATGCAATAAAACGATCCTCTATTCTGGCTACACCTACTTTTTTGCTAGTCTCCTCACTCTACCGATGGATTATAATCAATTGCCTGGTAGGAAGGCACAGTGAGACCTTCATCGACTGCCCACCTGTGTAGCGGTAAGTATATGTTCAGTGTCCAAATGGCACAATACCCACTTTGCAACACACTGGGCGAATACATCGATGTCCTCTGTCTGGATTGGTAACAGCACACCTCCATCCCTGTCACAAATCAGAGTGATAATGAATTTCTGTCCCCTCATTCTGCTCATCCTCTGATCCCTCTGGTGAACTCATATTACCTCGACAGCCCATCCATTCTGAATGGCGCTGTGAACGCAAAGGTCGAATGTGTCCCCCGTCACAGAGAAGAGTCTACCAGGTGGGTGGTTTTCTCCAAGATGTTCATCAAACATCACGTCAACTAATTCTACGGTAAAGTTTTGCCATGTGGCATGGAATGCACACGCCCTAGTGTAAGTTTTTGGGGAAAGAAAGAAAATGCAGTCTGGGATAGAGGTTGGGATGTGGATACACAGCATGGGTAGAGTAAATGGCTTTGTTTAACTCCCTTCCTTTAGTTGGGTATTTATCCATTCACAGCCTACCAGGCACATCAAGTTGAGAAGACTGCTCCTTCAGTGTCAAGCACCTCAACATGCTTCTTTGGATGGCCAATCTCAGTCCATCATAGGTGTCAATCTAGGGCTCTTCCATGATCCTGAAATAGAACTATGGCTTGATGGTGAATGCCTCACATCCTCGGTTCTTTTTCTATCAAGCGAGGAATCAGAGAGGACTCTGCATGGTGCGTGTTTTTATTCTCATGCTGCCACCTCATACTTCTATGTTCTTGCAATAGAATGACAACTGAATGGCGAATTCTCACCACGTTTTCATACAGACAGATTCAAAGTCTTTGGGATAGCTCATGGAGTCATCCTGGAGTCTTAAAGACTTGAAGGGTATCAAAGGAGGAAGAGCCCCGCTACCCTCCCCCTCTGATGCGTTCAAGGCCCTTCGCTAGTCCACTTAGACCCCACCCTCATGTCAAGTCATCTTTACACTGTGCTTCTTCTTCTTGTCACTCAGTTTGGGTTTTTTTTGTCCTTCTTGTTACCTGTGGTGAGTGGTCAGTTTGGACATCACACCTGCGAGCTGAATGGTTCTTAGGTCTTTTTCGCTCGTCATGCGCTTGTGCATAAAAAAAATTGATTTCCCTGATCGCCTGCAGCCTCTGTAAGTGCATCCATCCATTTCTGCAAAGGTTTACTGACCTGGTTTGTAGAAATGCCCCATAAATTGCATCATCACTCAAAATCCCCATCCTACCAACTACGGTGGAACAACCTTTAAATGAAGGGCATGATACTTTATGTATGCAGAGTCAGATCAGTGGTGGCCATCAGAAACTTTCACTGCCACCATCAGCCACCCCTACTAGGCTTTGCCAGCACATCAAGCCCACTGTCTGCGATAATGGACTTATTCAACAGGCAAAGTCCCGTCAGGTGTCAGAACCATGATTTCTTCAACGTCTAATACGATACTTCACGCCCCTATTCTAAACCCCATTTCCTTAATCCACCATTTACTTTAGCATTTCCTTCACTATTTCACTAATTCGGGTCTAGGCTACCCTCATTTACATCACTCCATTCCATCTACGTCAAGGTCTAGCCTATTGACACGACCTCTGACATCATTCCATATTTAAGACATCACGCTACGTCATTTCATTCTATTTATCATCCACTTACAAACTGGCTTATTTATATTTCACATCCGATCGTAGACCGATCACATTAACCTATTTATATCCATAGATCGTTAATCTGTTACCAATCCCGGGTCAAGGGCTTCACTTGGATCTTAACCAGATCTCGATCGTTGCTTAGGGCTTAACAGGCATTAGGGTTAGCATTACCTATATAAGTAGTACATATCCTGTAATTAGCCTTTGTTCTTGGAATTTTCATTGCTATGGTTCATTCTCTGTGTGTGTGCCTATTGCCGCACCTTAGTCTGTTCCGTGGTTTCGGCCTCACTTACTTCTCACTTTGAGTTGTTTGTGTTGTTCCTGATATCAGGCTCGTCAGGTGGGAGACTGCATGGGTTCCTTGCCAGCAGAAGCAACTAGCGGTTCTCCCGATGTTGTCACTGCTATTTAATTGCGGCCTCTGTCAACAGGCGAGGTCCGATCCAACACTGCCCCGTCTCCTCCTAGTGCCTGCTCCCCTGCCTTAGACAATTCGGTCATTGATCTGAACCTTCTTACCGAGCCATCTTTCATCTTTGCTCAGGTTCGGGCAGAAGATCCCCTCCCTCCTCCCACAGCCTCTCTCTTGAGCAAGAATCCTATTGTTTTTGGGTCTCCAAAGTTCATTGTCCTGGTTACTTGTGTCATTCCACCAACTCCATCCACTGTCCCTCCCTTGCCTTCTGTGACTTGCAACAATGCCGTCAACAATGCAGACCCCCCTGCAACTTCGAATAATGGCCCATCAACCTCTAGTGCTGGACATTGAAAGGCTGCCATCAATGCAAGCCTCACTGCCGCATACCAGCAGCTCGAGGATGTTTTTACCAGTGCAGTGGAGGAAACCTCTCTCACAGTGCAACAGGTCTTGGATGGCTGGCACAAAAGCTTTAACCGCATGGTTCATGGAATAAACTATTGGAACCGCTATGTAAGTTACCTCATGAAACACAAAGAACAGGAATGGAGGAGGATGGACTTTGCAGTTGATGCTCCCAGTATGTTTATTTATTTTGTGGGCAATTGATTGCTCACTTCATCCAGTCACTCCATCCACACGTCGAGAACTTTATGTTAAGTTCAAGGATGCTAACCCTGATGCCTGGCAGGAGATCCTTGATCTTCATGACCTACTGGAGGCATCCGATTCCATGCCACGAACAGTTGCTCAGTGGATGCAGTCCTTCACTAAGTTTCACAAACGTCTTGTCACGATTGTAAGTTTCCCGTCTGTATCATCTTACTACTAATAAAATGTTCTCTAGCTCGAGGCTGCCGCAGTGAAGCATGGCTTTGAAACAGCTATGGTCATGTGTGGAAAGGTTCCAAACAAAGATCATTCCCTTGCATTCTCACACAAGACTGCAGGGGCCAAGAAGGTGGGTAATATGTTCTTTCATTTACTCTATTCAACTGACGGCACTATTCTATCAGTTCTTCCTGATTTGTTGTTGTGCTGACGACAACACAGTCATTGCACATCTCAAAGCCCACGTATAGTAAGTTTGGTCATCGTGTTTTGATTCTTACTTTCTAATGTCTTGCTAGCAACTATGTCTCCATGGAGATGGTCAAAGAGGCCTTCCTGACGACGTCGAGTAACCCGCAGACAGCGATATGTTGGGTCTCCACGCCACACCCATGGAAGATCTTACTGTCCTTTGTGCTACACTGGCACCTGGAATGGAGTCCGACCTTACCAAGGACACAGGATTCCTGTCATCTATCAAAGATGCATTTGTGTGCCTGATTCATAAGTCATGATTTCTGTCATGTACTCCTACTGGTTGATTATAAATGGCATAGAATCTGCTGGTGGTGACAACACAAAATTTAAAAGCAGTCCATTCCCTTGGTCCACCCTCTGGAGCATTCTCGCTTGCCAGGGAATGGTTTTAGAGGGCTGGCCCCCTGGTGTATTGATGCCAGGCCAACTATGCCATAAAGGCACTTGTACCAAGGGCATTGCAGATCTTGGTCAGGCAGAACGTCGTTAGCTTCACCAGGCACTCATGGACGGCGATATCAAGATCAGTAAAGTCAATGGCAAAGAAGCACAAAGTATGTATTAAAATTATACATTGCGAGTATCAATGTTCAGTGTTGTAACTCCTAGATGCTCTCACCAACTCCATCTCCCCTGTCATCATTGGCACAACCCCTCCCCCTGACAGCAACCTTTCGAATGCCCCATGAATGTATGTCTGTGGAAACCTGGACCATGCAGGACCTCCGTCTCTCCCAAACTTGGCTGCAACACGAGTCAAATGGAAGCCTGCTGCCCGCAGGACAGCAGACGATCCCATAGTGATCAGCAGCAGTGATGGATCCTCTCCTGGTGTCCAAATTTGTCCTGCCAAGATTTTCAGGCCCACAAATGATCCTGAGGACTCAAGTGACAATGATATCGAGGTTGAAGGCTTGTTTCCCCATGTCATTGACGTTAATGCAGAGGAACATGATTATTATGATCCTGTGGTCACGAACCACAAACAAAAGGCAAATCTACTGCCTCCTGCAGACTCTCGTGTCAAAAAACATGCCTCAGCCCTGAAGTCGACTCTCCTCAAGGCTGCCAGTAAAAAGGGGAAAGAACATGTTGGAACGACAGAGTCAGATGTGGGTAAGTGTCCGAAGCCTCGTGTTACCTACAAGGCCATCACCACTGAGTCCTCTGGCTTGGAGTCGGATTTTCTGGATTTCCTGCTGGCTAAGCTTACGTTGCGTGATAGACCATCCCTGTCTGACGGTAAGTTTGGCAACTCTGGCCACTTTGTGCACTAATCACTGACTAGTTTCAGACACTGGAAACCTCTTCACAGCATCAACCTCCATTCCAGCGGGCATGGTGCAGCTAGATGGAAATAATGTCACGTTCAACACACCGAAGGGCCTAGTAGAAGTTACCTCTACTGCAGCACTGGCATCACCTTCCCCAAAATGCTTCCAACAAGTTCATAGAGAGTCAATTGCACCTATCAACAAGATGCCTTTGGTCCTTGCAGGTTCAACTGTCAGTGGCAACACATTATCTGACCACCTGCTTGCGTCTAGCTCCAACACAGTCTTTGCTGTTTCCACTGCCCCAACTCCCTCTCAAGCACCAGAGCAGGTCGTTAATGACTCTACATGTATAACAGAAGTGGCGCCTTCTCTTGCTCCCCCATTCGTGACCCCCCCCTCGTCTGTCTCCTCAGCTGGCACTCATCACTCCACTCCCACCAACGCTTCATTCTCAGGTGCCTCCCGCCCCACCTCAACTGCCTCCAAAGCCACTGGATGTCTTTCCTGGCGATGGTTACCTTGGTCAACAAAACCCAGTCACCCACCAGCAGTCAAATGAATAGTCCAATCAATATCGTCAAAGCAACCATGGCAATGGTGGTTATCCTCAAAATGCGGTACTGCAGCAAGCTGAATGGTCTGACCAATATCGCCAGGACAACCGTGATGGTGGAGGATACCCCCCAAATACATTCCATCAAAATGAATGGCCCGAACAATGTCATCAAGGTGGTGGAGGTTACGGACCCCCTTCAATGTTTCGGCCATCAATGCAACCCTTCCAGTATCCTGGATCTGATATGGGAATGATGAACACCCCTCAAAATGGTACCATGGGCGAGATGTGGAGAGGTATGCCATATACTGAGAGCTATCAAGACGACTGCTACTAAGGCAACCCTCATGGTTCACTTAGTGAATTCCGTGCTGGAAATCCAGGGGGTTATCAAGGCATGAGGCAGAGCATGCCCCCTAACCTGAATCGTGTTGACAGTTTCACACCATATCCCGATGCTATGAGTGGTCAGCACGCTGGTCCATCCAGTCTCCAGCCCAACGCCATAGCTGAGAACCCTCAGCGCCATCCTTCTCACCCTTGTTGACTATGAGTGACCAGTAACATTTAGATTTTACCCTCGACATCGATGTTCATTCCTTGATCACTCCTTTTGTTTTGTGACTCCATTGTCCATTTATTGATTCAGAGTTTGTTAGCGCTTCTTGGCACTAGTATTGCCAACTACCTTTGTATGCTAGTACTGTATTATAATATACTGTTGTTGCTCTGCAACTCACATGATTTCAGAGGGACAAAACATCTAACTTGACCAACTAATTGCCTTATGCACACCCTAGCAGAGGAGATGAGGGATGGAGGGCATGCACATGGCAGCGAAGATGAGAGAGGAGCGCATAGGAAGACACAGGCATGAGCAGGAGAGTGGGACAAACATTGAGCGATGCCTTGGCAACGAGGGATGAGAGATGGAACAGGAGATGCACATCGACTCATTATAGAAAGCTGGACAACCGCTCAGCCACGCAGCTTACCAACTCCAAGAATAAAATAATAGATAATCAAAGGATCAGATACCTGATAAAATATTTATATTTGCAGAGTCCACAAGTAGTCCAAGTGAAGTTTGTCTGGCAGTCCATTTCGAGTGTGCAAGTGATTTCCTAATGCAGTAAGTCGCAGCTCAGGACCTGTCTGGTTCAAAAACTCGTCACATGAGTTGGTCCGTGCTGCTGCACTGAGCGATTACCTTATATGGTAAGTCATGGCACACAGTCATCCACTCAGTCTGCCTTGACCTCTATGCCACTGCACTCACGTTTCATGATCTACTACACCACTTAAAATATATCCCAACATTTTGATGGGCTCAGTTCAACCTCTACGTGAGCCGTCCGACTCAGTGTGCACATCTTGCAGCATTGCTGTCTATTGTTCTTTCAGTCCAGGCTTTGTGCATGCCTGGACAGTTTGGACATTCTGGAAATTTCATTTCCCAGGTGTTCTTACCTGTTCTCAACTCCTCATCTTTAGCAGCACCATTTATGCGCAGGTAGTAGTCTTCCATAGCTTCAATACAACATATTTTCATTGTTTATGTCCATTGACGCATCTCATTGCCAGCTGAGCATTTACTATATATGGTATGTCACAGCTCACTGTCATGGTCTGCACTTTGGTGTGCTGCCTGGTCTGTCTTCGAGTGACCTCTACACCATTGTGCTCACATCCCACACTCCTGGATTACTCCTCCTAGCTTCTATACCTGGCACCTACATCCCTGATTCAGCCATTGTGTGGGCATCTGACTTGGTATATACCCTTGGGACTAACAGCTCCAGGTGGTGGTCTTGAACTTTCCGTGTCGGGGTGGTTGGTTCGCAAGCTCAATGGGACATCTTAGGACTTTCCCTAGCCTGTCAAGTGGTACAGGTACATGTGCGCATGTGTACCATCCATGCTAATTTTTCTGCTAGTGGACCTGTTCCGACTCAGGCCGAGTCACTGCATGCTCTGTTTGTTGTGCCATCCTTCCAGCATACTCTCCCATCCATATGGGCACTGTATGTAATGTTCCCGCAGTCCTGGTCACCCTCAGTAGGTCCCACTTTGACTTGCTTAACCTGCTTGCCTACCTGATGTAGCTCAGTAACTTGACTTTGCAGCCATGCACATGCCAGGAGAGATGAGGGAGAAGCAAGCAATGGGCTGATGACAATGCTCATCCTCACCCTTCTATGAACGCAAGGGAGGACACCATTGCACACACAACAACACGCCAAAGCAATGCTATAGAACCAACCAGCACAAAGGTGGGGAAGGTAGTATTGTAGGGGATGTAGTATATATAGTGAGCAGACTGTAGGTAAGACAAGGGTAAGCAGTATCATAGGGGATGGGGGTATCATAGGGGATGGTGTATGCAATTGTCGTAGGGAAAAGCGATGTACAGTGAGCAACAAAACTGACCCAATGTTTGTATTATTTTGATTGTTGAGCTAATATCTAGAGAACTACTAAATGAAGACCCCTAAACCTTACCCTTGGTAGAAAGCCCTGATAAAGGGCTTTCCA